>JADLZL010006182.1:0-144139 GCA_015844335.1 Chrysopogon serrulatus | reverse complement strand
ATTTTATTATCATGAGACTGGTAAAATTAAAATTCAATTACACAGGACACTAAATGACTTCAAATAAATAACTTTTCAACTATAAAAGCGGTAGATTGTATTGAGAACTACTATATCAATATCTAAGATTATTTGATAATTTTAAATTTCAAAATCTATAAAAATACAACAATATTTTTAGGATCTAAACAGTTTGATTCAAATACTTTTCAAATAAAAAGATTATAGATCGTGTGAGGGGCTGGCTACAATTTTGATATATTGTCTTTATTCAAGTTCATATGAAAAGGGTTATGAATTATTTTTTTTTATATAGAGTTTTCTAGCTGGCCCTGTTTTGAGCCAAATAAGACGCAAAACCAAAATTAGTGACTAGAATAACACAACTAAACAAGTTTGAGTATCTAAACAGGTGATTTCCAAATTTACAAAGTAGGATAACAACTGAACAAGTTTAAAAGCAGCTCTAAACATTTGATTTGCAAGTTTAGAAACCGAAATGACACTCAAACAAGTTTAGAGAGCCCGGTGATGACTTTACTCTTATGGGTCACATCAGTTTCGAAGTAATCGAAACAAGGTACAAATGCAATCGGTATTACTCGAAACGCACGCTATTACTAGTACATGCCAATTCTGGCAACCAGAGTGAACCCTTGCATCCACCTGTAACTATTGATTGGCCAAACATCCTTACAGTATAAGGAAGAAAAAAATACCAGCAGAAGTTTTTTTATTATTATTTTATCACACCAGCTGGAATTTGTATGAGCATTTCACACAAGAAAAGAAACCGAAATATTATAGTACTAAGAAAGTGCGGGAAGAATACTATCATCAACCTTTTATGGATCAACATCACACAGAAATGAACATTAGTTGTACAAGAACTCAGCAGATTGGTCAGCTAATTCCACACTCGGTTTTGTTTAGAGAAGACAGGGATTAGAACATATCCCTAGATTGCAGGAAATCAGCCCAACCCGTCACCTCCAAAAACAGCGTTCCACGGATTCTGTTAGTAGCTTACTACTAGTTACCTATGGCCTGCACCTTGGCTGCTACTTACACCATGTAAGAAGCATCGTCTTCACTGTTGCCGGGCGGCATGCCACCCATCACTCACCTGGTGCTTGCAGATTGGGCATGTACCCTGTTGGCGCAGCCATGGGTCGATGCAGTTTACATGAAACTGTAAAACAAAGAGAAAGTAAGAAATCTTGCACTATTACCGCATAAGGACACACCACATTATCACTATGTTGGGCATTATCTTCAAACTGGTGGATTTTCATTTATGCACTAAAAAAACATCAGTCCTTCATAGGACAAGCTAGGCCGTGCTTACGGGCAAGGCTATAGCAGGTCTTGTACAATAGTCTCTTGGGTTCTTACCAACCCTCAAATATAGGAAGCCAGTGCTGTGGCGCTACAGATTGGGGAATCGGGATCACACCTCTATTGCCCCTAATCCTATATCACTTGTGATTCCTGGTCTATATTGTTGTTTTAGAAACATGTGGTTCCTGATATTATAATCGGGCGGGCATAAAAATATGAAAAACTAGAACTCTATGGGAGCAAAGAATGACAAAGCAAAGGAAGTTATTGACGTGTCAACTATGCAGTCAAATTTAAGACAGCTTCAAAAAATTACAGCATTCCAGATCTGAGTGTGAAGAATAAACTACAATGATACACTCCCTACTTTCTATTCTGCAGAATCAACAACATAGCACCTCACAATGGTGCATACTCCACATTCCCTCCAGGCAGAAACAAGTGGTGTTTTGGGGGTTGTCTTAAGTCAATGATTTTAAATTCTGGCTACACATTACTTATTATATTCTATAAGTTCTGGATATTTGAGAATTATTCGTTAAGGTCTGTCTCAGAAGTTTCATAAACAATTTGTTTTCTATGCTTTATAAATATTTTGTAGCAAAAAGTACCATTCAAAGTTGCATTTTGGAGAATGTGTCAATGTCCAATAAGTCACTTATTTATAAAGAGGGAGCATGAAGCAAGTGGTCATCCGACTGCAAGATGTAAACTGTAAAGATATCATATATACATATCAATAATAGTTAAAAATAACGTTTATCGTCAGTATGTCACATTATCACCGCATTCATCCACATAATGTGTAAGCACTCGTTAACCCTGTTGGCATATCAAACATGATTCTGGTTTCACGGCGTTGTTTTAGGTTGTTAGCTTACATGTGCAGTTACCATATCAAAGTATCAAAACTAGAGCTAAAAGGTGGTAGGTACCAGGATAATTTAAGAAAGGAAACAAAATCGAGATCATCTGCTGTTTCCATACAAGGAAAACCAAGGGGAAGATAATTAGCATGATTACCTGATGCAAGCAGGGTAGGCTTCTCAAGAGATCACCCACTGTGACTTGCTCTAAGCAAACACTGCATGTTAGTTCATCCTCTGAGTTTTGCTAGTTCTATCAGCTTTTAAGTCATCCTGCTTTTTCTGCAAGGCAGAATCAAGTTAAACAATATTCATCGTGGCTCAGTCTGAACCATGTATGTGCTATGTAGCTATGTGATTCCATACACTAGGTGTTACATCAATTTAGAAAGTTTAAAATAGAAAACCATTGACACAATATATCATATAGACCCCAAATCTAACCAGACAACCAATAACTTCAATAAATGGCTGAGCTAAAAGTGTATTGCCAAGTTATATAGATATGTAAAATACATATATGCTATCTTTACAATGGAATATTATAAGAATATCGTTGCATATACATAGACTGACAATTGTCACATCACAAATAACATGCAACGCCTACATGACTGATGATAATGAGATACTTTTAAAGCAACCACACGTTGAGAAACAAGCTAGTCTTTATTAATTACCTCATTGCCAGCCCCTGTTGAAGAAACCGATGGCTGAGATGGCACATCACTATTGAAAAACATTCGTTAGAAACACATCATAGAGATAATTACTCCATTTTAGAATTAAATGGTTGGTCGTGTGTTGATAATGGGAGAGTGGGAGACAATGGAACCAATTTGATATGCCCATATGAACAAATCAACCCAAATGACAATTCGTCTAACCTTTTTTGGGCAGAGGCATTCCCCTGCTGTGCTTGAACTTTATATTTGAAGACAGGAAGAGAATTTATTTCTTCTTCACTCATGGAAGGAGCATTCGGGCTATTGTCAGCATCCAATGCTCTCAGAGTATCATAATCTGAAACAAAAATATTTCCATGTCGCTAAGTTTTTTGGGAAAGGCTATAAGCCGTCAAATTGGTCGAATGGAATGTATTGGCACACCTAAATCATCAAATTCACGATCAAGAAGAGCCAGTTGAAGTCTAAGGCTCTGTAACCGGCCTCTTGTAGCAAGGGCAATGGTTGGCGGTACATGCACACGCAGCTCAGTGTGTCCGAGAAAACTGTTGGCAGCTGCAGCATGAGCAAGCTGCTGGCACGTGGCATACATTCTAAGGCTTGTGGCCATTAGGAAGACTCCCAAGACAAGCCAAAGCTACAAGACAAGAAAATATTGTGCAATCCGACAAATATGTAGTTATTAAACTGTTCCAAAATTGCATGCTTTGTATGAATAAGAAAGCAACTTTAATCAACTCATGGACAACTTGTATGCAGCATGAAAACTTACCAAAAGATTGGGAGATATTTGGTGTGAGTTCAGTACCATGAACAAAACAAGAACTGCCCAAGAAAAAAACACAATGTTAACCAAAAGAACAATCTTTAGCAGCTCAACAGTATCTGTAATAGACAGGCAGGCGAACGGATACCAGTTAGAAGAAAAGCCAAGGAATTGTTATTCACCGGCCTGCTCCCTGCATGAATCCGCTACACCCAAGCACACATACGAATGGGATCAGACATCAAGTCAAGGAAACCGGTTTAAGCTACACTACCACCAGTTACATGTTAGCAGAAAGCATGATGGGTTGAGCAGACATAAACTCACCATGGCGCGGCGCTCGGGGGCAAACCCCCGGGAAGCCACCGGCCTCGATGTCGGTCCTGCTTCCTCGGAACACGAAACTCATGGTGCCCACAAGGCCACCTGACGCTGCTGCCACCACTGAAAGGCGCAAGATTGGCTCCAAACTCCAAAGCCCCACGCAGCAACGAATTTGGCCGTGAACCTGAGGCGCCGATAAATATAAATGAAATAAGCGCCGGAGAGCGACGCCCCAACCGAAATCCTGGCTAGAAACTCCGTCAGACCAAGCGATCCGGTCCCACATCGCGGGAAGCGAAATGCCGGGATAAACCCTGAAACTTCCCGAAGCTTCGCCCAGCGCACGGGTTGAGCACTGACCGGACCGAATCGGAAGCCAGATGAGGAAGGCGGGGGGAGTTCGAGGAAGGCGCGCACCTGAAAAGACCCTCGAAGGCGAGATACTTCCCGCCGCGGCGTCGAGCCAGCGATTCGCTCGCTGGCGGAGGACGAGAGCACAGCGCCTGCAGCCTGCAGATGGGGAAAAGAGAAGGGGGCAGCAGGACTGCAGGCTAGAAGCTAAAGCCGTGGGTTTTCTGCGGTTTCGAGTTCGTGCGCCGCTGTGCCGGTGGGCAGAGTGCGTGGCATTACCTGTGCTGTGCCGTCGGTCGTCCGCTTGGTGATGGACGGCACACTTGATCACGATAGCTGAAATTGAATACCATCCTCTAAATTAGTGATGTCTGCGGCATTAAAAAAAAAAACTATTGCTAGCATATTCCATACCACTACTTTTCTTTTTTTTTTTTTCAACAGATAAAAACTCGAGTAATAGTTTCATAGTTTCATTTTGGGCTATTTTTATCTCGAAAGCTAAAAACAAATGCTGATTTCCATGTTAATAACAATAAGTAAAACTATTGTTACTAGTCTATATGTCTAAGAGGTTGGCATCACATTAAAAAAAATACTCACTACATCTCAAATTATAAGACGTTTGACTTTTTTGACTCTAAGTTTAACAACTCGTTTTATTTAAAAAAATTACAAAAATATCGTCAAATTTAAGTTATTCTCAAAGAAGTTTTATTGCTCAAACAAGCCACGACAAAAAGAAATGATATTTTGCAAAAAAAATTGAATGAGTAGTTAAACTTGGTGTAAAAAAGTCAAATGTCTTATAAATTAAAATGAAGGGAGTAAATATATTCTAAATTACAAGTTTGATGTGTCAATGTATCACAAAGACTACAAGTAGCCGATCTCTATAGTTGAGCAATGCACTCATATGCTAAACCTGCATTTTTTTTATACAGACTCCTAAATATATGGTCCTCGAGCAAAAAGCTCTTGCATTTTGAGTTCTCCTGGGTGTAACATTGACCATTAGCTTCGTTTTTTTTTTCGTTTCTGTGGCCTTTGAGCTATGTAATGAATCTGTCCGTTGCTTAATACAGAGTCGACCACAGCAACAGGTGATCGGAGAGACCATCTCTAACTGGTCTCTGCCACGATTTCGTGCCCTGCTGCTGTGCCACATCAATGGTAGACCCACAACGCACACAGATGGCACGACGCGCGCGCCTAAGCAGCCTACGCTCCGGCGCCGAGGCGCTGGGTGGCGAGGTCGCAGCGCGCGGGCGCAAATCCAACGCGGCCATTCTGGAGGTCGTACTCCACCCAGACGTTCTGCTGGTGGTGGTGCCCGATCACGTACGCCGACATGCCCGCCATGTCCGCGTTCCCGAACGTCAGGCACCACACCGCCTCGGCGCCGCCCTCGCCGCGCCGCTCGCCGGGCACCCTGTACAGGAGCTTCTCCCCGCCGACCGCAACCTCCGCGCCGCGGAGGACGAGGCCCACCTCCGGGAGCAGCGGGCTCGCCGCGGCCACCCGCGCCTCCGACGCGCGGAAGCACGCGTCGAACGCGCCCTGGAACACGAAGTCGGGCTCGCCGAGCGGGGGCCAGGAGCGCGCCCGTCTGGCTCAGGAACTCGCCCTTGAGCGGCGCGTAGGCGTCGGCGAGGAGGAACGTGAACTGCGTGCCCGAGTCCACCATGGTCTGCCCCGCGCCCGTGTGGTCCGGCGCGAGCACGGACTTGGGGATCGGGAGCAGCGCGGCGCCCACGCGGATGCCTTCCAGCTGCACCGAGTAGGCCACCCGGTCGAAGTACGGCAGCGGCTGCGAGATCTGAATCAGCGGCGTGTAGTTGAGCTGCGGCGCCAGGGCGGCGCCGAGGACGAGGAGGCCGGGCCCGTCTCCCGGGGCAATGCAGTAGGCGAAGCGGAGGGTGCCAGTCTGCGTGACGAAGGACAGGCTGCCCCGGTTCATGCCGAGGAGGCCCGTCGCCGCCTCCGAGGAGGTGTTGGTGGTGGCGTTGGTGTCGTTGCCGTTGGCAGTGGCGGAAGATGACGAATAGGAGGAGGTGACGCAGCCGAAGAGCGCGCGCACGGGCGGCGCCCCGCCGAGGAGGAACGTGTCGGCAGCGAGGACGCCGTCGGCGGACGAGGCGTCGGCGTAGGAGAGGGACACGCGGCAGGAGTTGGACGGCGGCGCGGCGCAGAAGGGCGGCACGGGGAGGTCGCGCCCGCGCCACCGGCACTCTGGCGACGAGCAATGCGCGGCGGCGTACGTGGACGACGCCGACCCGTTGAACGCCGCCGGAGCCGGAGCCGGAGCCGGAGCCTGTGGCGGTGCTGCGGGCGGCGGCACGCGGCTCCCGTCGTTGCAGAGCAGCCAGGAGAGCTCGCTGCCGGTGTCGAGCACCATCGTGACGTTCTGCGGCGGCGCGCCCACGGACACCGGCACGGTCAGGCTGACGTCGTGGCGGAACCGGAGCCTGTTCGCCGCCGGTGCCTGTGTCTGTGTAGGCGCCAGCACCAGCCGCTGCGCCCTCAGCGGGAGAAGTGTGCCTCCGAGCCTGCCCTCTCTGCATGCCGCCACCTCCGCCCCGTGGGCGAGGAGAGACAGGCAGAGGAGAAGGATCGGCTTCATGGCGAATGGCATGCAGTCACTCTCCGTTTCTACTCCCACCGCTGACCGGTCGTCATTCACTGGCTCCGGCCCCGTCGTCCTCCTCCTCGTCGTCCTCGTCCTCGTCCCTACTAATGTCAGCGTCTCCTTTTCCACCGGCATTCGTACGAACCACGTGTCAGTGCTTTTCGTCTGGTTCGGTGTATCCGCAGCAGTACTGTGCGTCACGTACCCGCGTTCCATTGTGTCGCATCTCGCTTCTTCACAGCCTCGTCGAATGCTCGTCTTCTCTGTTCTCCCATCCGATCCTGCGATGCAGTGGTCAGCGACCTCATCAATACATGTACTGTGACCTCATGGACACGGCTGTCCGTCCAGGTGGCGCAGCTGGAGCTTTGAGACAGGCTCCTGGACCTGGGGGCTGGGGGCTGGGGCTCCCGCGCTCCCTATTTGCCGTCCAATCCATCGTTGCCGCGTTGGGGAGTTTGGGAGGCGAGCGAATGGCTTTCAGTTTCAGGGTAGCTGCCTCGCCATGATCTCTCGTTAGATTTGTCGAAAAGAGCCTTCGTATTCGGTGTAGCGCGCGCCAGTTCATCCTGCCTGCGGTTGAGAAACCCGTGGTCGACAGCTGGAGAGTGGACACTGGACACCTACCAGTACAGTACAGTGAGAGTGAGTGCAACCACAGCCACAGGCTACCCATCTTCCTGCTGCACCCACCGCCCGCCCCCCCCCCAGGTGTTCGGCTGCTGAGGAAATCTAGTGTTGCCCGTCGGGCTTCCAGTTTCTCACAGCAGAAATGTGGCCTGGTGGCGGTGAAGCCCGCGGACTGGTGGATGCCGGAAGCCACGGCGATCCTTCGTTCATGAGCCAATTTGCCAGACAGTGATGGTAAACTGCCGGTGCTCAGAGCTGCACCGATGCATGTGACGTGCTCTGCCCCATTCTGCCTCTGCTTGACCCGGGGCATCATGCGAGAATGACGCAGCATTTCCTACCGACTTTCATTGGACCTGCAGGCTGCAGGCGGCTTTTACCTTTACCAAATTCCGATACGTTAAGGAAAAGCAACAGGCACTGTGGCAAGCACGGTACGACACAAACATGTGGGCCACCAGAGAGCTCTGACGTGAAATGTGCCGGACAAGAAAAAGTAGCGGCTGTATGTACTGGTATCACGAGAAAAGCCCACGCAGAGAGAAATGTGCGGCACAATCACACACCTTTTCGTCACCGCACCGGTGCTTCTGAAATTTGGCCAGATGGACTCGGACAGGAAAGATTCCAGGTAGCAGCAAAATGCTACTATTTTTCATGCATCATGTATGCAGGCGTGGTTCGCACTCGAGCCAGTAACATCACTCGGTCAAAACGCTGCAACTATCATCAGAATCTACGCACACGAGACGGGTTCGTCGTATTCAGTTTTGTTCTCACAAATGATTAGTACTAGCTTCTGCCGCCGCTGGAGACATGTGTTGACCCGACACGAATGACTACTACGCCTCCTTTTCAATGGAAGCGATCATCATCATCATGCACACACATGGCGCACCAATCATGCACAACTGAAGGCTGGTGCCAGACTGCCGCTGGAGACATGTGTTGCCATCGCCTGTGCAAATCATCCGATCCCCTTTCTGGTCCACGGCCACGGAGCACACATGGATCGATCTGCACGGCAGGAACACTCATAGCATATCCAAGCATGGCATTCTTTACCTTGTGATTGTTCAATCCTGCAGCATTGTCTGGAGACAACTACACAATGAAGCACTCAATCTTGGAACCAGCAAAGTGGAGTAGGCTTTCGGAAAACATGGAGCCTCACCAAAGCAGTAAGGGGCGCTGCAGGACCATTGCTTCTGAAGCAACTATTATAACGCAAACCACCGGATCGAATACACTATATTATGAGGTTTGACAGCCGGAAATTTCCGAAAGGAGCGCACCGATACTTGGAGCGGTGGCCCGTGGGCGTGCTGCAAAAAACTCAGTCCATTGCACATAAACATGGAGCTGGAAGAAAGTTCATCTCTTAGCTTATAAAAAAAATAGTCTTGCCGAGAAGGTATACAGATTTGGCAGATAAACAAAAAGAAGGCAATCTTTCCCAATGCGTCTTAAAAGTCAGGAATGGGCACAACGCATCGCACCATGAGCAGTTAAGAGTTAGGATGCTCACTCGGCAGCAGTCCTTTTCGTGGAGCACTCAGGAGTGATGCGCCAGAATACCGAAAGTTCTCCAGGACCAGGTCCACTACCAATAGATTCCAATGCACGGAGCCATCCTGCCAAATGTTTCCCTGATAGTTAAGCCGCTGCCAGTACCTAACAGAAGGTCCTTACCTCGAGTGAAGATGAGCACCCTTGATGGTTGAGAAAGCCAAGGAGATTGATTTGCTCACTGTAGCTGGGCTCAGATGGGTCCAGTCCTTCTTGACCTGATAGCTGTCTTCCAATATTGGTCACCATGTTTGATCATCGCCATGGCCAATGCAGCATAAATGGAAGGTTGCCCGAACAGTAGGCTGTTGAATCAACCGACATCCAAAGATGTTGATTGCTGAACAACCAATGTAACACATCATGTTTCCCCCAAAAAAAATGCAACACATCATCTCAAACAATGTAGAGGCTGGAACCCTGTTCCATTATCTAAAAAAAAGATAACACATCATCTTAATACAGATAACAAAACTGCAACATTAGGGCGTAACCAATTTCGCCATAAAATGCTATGTATGGACAACGATGCATAACCAAAATCTGGTACGGTAGTTCCTACAGATGGATGCCCCCACAACGCCATACACTGTACTGTTGTACTGTGAAAGCCACAAAAATAAATGACCATCACCCTTGTCAGCTGAAATGCTGGAGAGCCCTGTGAAAGGTAAGCATATCACATGGACCACTGAAATTCTTCATGTCAAACTGCAGGCATGAAAAGCATGGGGGATAATCATCATGAAAAGCATGCAGCAGTCCCCTCCAGAAAATATGCATAACATAGACCAACATTTCTGGAACAATTAAGATGGAAGAAAGCAGCAAGATAAAGCAAAGGGTAAAACAAACAGCTGAGAAGGGGAAAAAAAAGAATCAGTAACTGGATCTGGGTGACTACTCAGGGGAAACAATAAAAGCAGTTAGATCCGTTGTCAGTCATCAGCCACTATGCAGAGAACTTTGGCAACATATAATGATCAAATGATTGATGCATGAGCAGTGACCGTATTACAGCTATATCAAAAAATAATACATGACAATCCTGACAAGAGGGAATGATAATGACATGAACTAAACATCAACAAAAATTGTCAGGGACTATGATCCAAACTTAAGAAATGAGAATAATTTCTTGTTTTTAGTGCAAAGATATACAATTGGTGTTTAGTTTTTTTTCCCACCAGCAGAAAACCCCTGCATAAACGCTGTTTCAGTATTCATATTCACCTGAAAAGATGTTAAAGAAGCAAACAAGGACATGCACTAGCAAGACATAGCAAGTTTTTCCGAGGCCAAATGGTACAAAAGGTAATCAAGTGAGCAAAGCAAAGATTACGATATAGAGAATTTTATGCAGTTTCTCGGATATCCTTCTGCTTTTAAGTAACTCCCTAAATTGCCACATATTCATATCAGAGTAGAGGCAACACAAAACAATAAAACAGGCATGAGGTCGTCAAAACGAGCAATGATGTTTTTCCCCCTTCACAAGTACAACATAAAGCCATGAACATATAGGGCTTGAGTTGTGATGAGTTTCTAGGTTGAAACCACAACTGGAGTAAAAGCAATAGCTAGTAAAACACAAATAGAAGAAATAACTCTGGCAGTTTGTCAAGGATGTAGAACTTATATCATCATTGCAAATTCACCCTGTTACTCTTTAAGAGTATCCACAGAAGAAATGGTAAGCAAAAATTTATCAGTTAGGTCAACCACTGCACATGCTGAATGACTCAAACAAGATGGAGGGCTACAAGGATGGACGTAGACAAATATATGCCTGCTACAAGATGGTACAGTTCATCATTCCTGCCAGAGATGAAAATGTAGAACATGACAGCCACAGCCATTTAATTTCTGTGTACTAATAATGGAAGCACTAAAGAGTAATTAAAGATAAGTTGTATGAAAAATTCTTCAAAAATTGCAGCTTGTACACCACTAGAGCAAAGCTGCAACCAAATTTGTAGGATCCATCTGGACATGTGTTTTATCAAGGAAAATTCATCTAATCATCCATACTAGGACATGCGGTAATTTAAACTGCATTTTTTAGACACACATCAGTCCTATATTCAGTTAATTTGAATAAGTTTTTATATTGCCTTTGCACCATGTTCACCACCCCAAACATGACCCTGCACTAGTTCAACACACTGAAAAGACCAATCTACTAGCATGATACTTTTTAGGCATTGAAAATATATTTGAGTTGGCACATTTAAAATAGCATCGGGACTTGAGGTTTCCTTCTCTAGCAGAGGAAACAAAAACACCTAAATTGAAACAATGAAAGGATGCGGCTTTGAGGTTTCCTCTCTAGCAGAGGAAACCAAAAAAAAAAAAAACTAAATTGAAACAATGAAAGATGCGGCTAGATGAACAGAAGTAATACCATATATTTTTTTGGGATTTTTAATGTCAATATAAGATATAGCAGAATGCGAATTCATGTTCAACCAATCCAGTATGTACACAAACAGTAGGGATGCAAATACAACAATTGTTCTCTCTACCTAATAAATAAAATATTGACAAAGATTGATTTCCCCAAAACATTCATTGCTATTCCTTTCTTGAAGGCTTGCACTTGTGTTTGACCTAATTTGGTTGCAAAGATCACTCCAAGATGTTTGATCATAGCCATCTCTTAATAATTCTTAAATGAGACAAAGGAAGGGGGAATGCTAGGCCTTCATTTACATCAAAAGCCCCAAGAAATTATAATCTGGGTTCCATTCTTACACTAGCCCTAGTTCTTCAGTGCTATCAATTGAAAACTTGTTACCAAGGAAAACTGTGCTCAGCCACTACGGGAGTGCGACGAACTCGCTTGCCGGCTGCCATGACCAAAACAGCCAAATAGATTCCTAAGTAGGCGGCGAATCCGGCCTTCACCTCCATCCACTTGGCCATCTCCCTCTGGCCATGTCACCCGTCTCGGCCCAACCCCGTTACTGAAGCCGCCATCCAGCTCAGTGTAGACAACCGGGAGCTGCTCTCTAGGCCCACCTGCGAACCTCCCTACGGCAAATCCACCGCGTGGAAGTCGCCATATGGTGAGCCCAGCATCCGCCTCCGCATCTGGGGTGGCTGCGGCCGGAAGCTCTTGGCGGCAGACGGGGCAGGAGTTGCGGAGCGAGAGCCAGGGGAGGATGCAATCCTGGTGGTAGACGTGCTTGCACGGCATCTCCCGGCCGGCGGCGCCAGGCTCAAAGGCCTCCTGGCACACGGCACAGTGAGCACCACCTCCGGCGACCGTCACTGATGGCATGGACTCCACCGCGGCCTTCGACGCCGGCGGACGCGGAGCCGCCGCCTCCAGCCGCGAGAACTGGTCGAGCAGGCGGTGGAAACCGGACCCCATGAGGAGGTGCTGGACGTCACCGGGCAGCGGCCGCAGCCCTTCGCCCGCGCCGTCGTCGTAGTAGAGCTCGAACCCGGAAAGCGATCCGCCGCGGAGAACGATGACCGGATTCATCGTCCCTCGCCGGCCACTCCCGCCGCCGCCCCGCGGCGGCGGCTGCGTAAACTGCTCCAGGAAGCCGCCGTCGCACTCCGGGCAGACGACAGTGGACGGAGATACCCTCACGAAGCGGCTGCAGCTGTAGCACCAGTAGGACACCGGAGACGACTCCATCCCCGAAACCGAAGACCCCGACCAAATCGAGCCGGAGAACTCGCAGGCTCACTCCAGCCGCAGATCGAAGACGGCGGACAGACTCAGATCCAGAAGATTTCGGGGAGCGAGGCGCCGAAATCCCCAAATCGAACTCCGCCGGCTTCGAATCGGGGACTCGTGGTGAGGGAGGGAGACGACGGGAGGGGAGGGAATTGGGGGGTGGGTGAGTGGGTGGGGCTGTTTTATGTGGGACGGCGTCTGCCGGAGCTGTGACGTCGCCGGTGACGGAGGCTGCACGTGGAGCCCGGCGATTGGGAAGGTTACGCCGTTAGCAGCTGCCGGAGGTGACGTTGACTGGTCTGCCGGCCGAGGAAGTCAAGGGGAAGGCGGGTGGATCGGCGGCGGCCGGGGGTGGGTTTAGCAAACCGCCGCGTGGATGGAAGGGAGGCGGTTTTGACTTGCGCGGTGAAAGGCGTCAGGTTTAAATCTATCGTGGTTTTGGTTTGACGCCGGCCACCAGTTTAAAACCGAGAAACAGTGCGACTGCATGGTGCAGGATCCTTTTGAACCTCCCGAGTACAAATTGGTTAAACTTGTTGGCCGTAACCCATGTTAACATGACACAAACAAAAAGATGGACATATACATTAAATTTTCTTTGTATGTGAATGGACTATCACATCTCAAATGATGTTATTATAGCTAAATATGAAATAGGTTGACTTAGAAAAAAACTATATATTGATATGTTTTTTTAGAGATGCATCATGTAGTTGCTTATAAGATGTTTGAGTTGTTTGATTGGTCATATAAATCGGTTGATTTATTATGAGAGAAAAAATACTGTTCGACTTATCATATAAGCTCAGCTGATAAAACAAACGAACATGACGATTAATATAAAACACTCCGGCTTGCAACTCTTCTTGTAAAAGTAGAAGTATTTCCATGATTACTTTGGCAACAGCGATCATGTCTTGAAACTCTACAGGATCTTTTATATTTTCATGAAGTTTAATTAGCTATAATCCTAAAATGGTCTACATCTCAAATGGTATCGGACGGAGTAGTTAACTCTTCGCTTTTGTCAACTTTGTCTTAAAAATTCCTTTCTGGCTCTTCAAATATATTCGGTAGAACGTAGAGGTCATCCACTTTTGCTTCTCGACGAAAGGATATTCGCTGCCATAGATAGTTCTACGAATGGTCGCCGTTGCCGCAACAACTTTCAGTCGCTTTCTAATCACAAGTAGATGCCCATCGGAGAATACAGTCAAAAAGGTCTCCTTAAGTTACCATATCAATTTTTTCTTAATTATACGGCGCATTTTCTGGTTAAACAAAAAACCGTATATATTTGAAAAAGCACAAACTAATTGACCTTCGCATGTGCCTAAATGTACAGGAACAAAATAGCTAGATTCCAAAAGTCAGTAAAGTTTGACATGTGCTCGAGTCCACGTCAGGGGTAGATCAGATCTACAGAACGAACAAAGAAACTTCATATGCTGTCATGCTCAATCAGGCATGATACACATCACTAGTCTGCGAAGAAAGGGAGAGCTCACGAGAAGCTTCCTCCCCATCCCTTGTGGTCTAGCCACGGCCTCTGCTGTTCCAAGTCTATGAAGCAATTCAACACCAACAACTGCAATCACACCCAGGCATTGGACACAAAAATATGTACTAGATGTCTTGACGTTTAATTCAAAAAAATGATACAACTTCAAAAAAAACTTAAAAAATTCCAGAGTTGTTTGCGAAGCTCAAACTTTCCGAGTTGTTAACACATCATACCATCACCGATCACCAGGCCATGCTAAGTCTGCAAATGTCCGTAGTCCAGCAATAGGCAGCCAGTTCATTCCCACCACCTCTATTCTATAACAGCTCAATCGGCAATTTGGCACAATTCACAAAGAAATGATCAAGTTATTTGCTTTTCTAGAAGAATAGCAAGCAGAAATATAATATTAGATGTAGAAGTAGCTTCTGTTCCCTAGGTTCCTATCCAAAAGTCAATGCCTAACCAATCCAAGTTTCAGCATGCAAGCAACAGAGAAATATAAGATATACATGGCACACACGACACAAGTCGGGCTAATCTTTGGAACAGAAGTGAGCAGCTCATTATCACAGCATCTAGCATATAGCTAACACATGAGTTTACTCAGGTAGTTAACAGCCAATACAACTCACACTAAACCACAATGACATGATACATTTAAGTCTAGATGGATGGAGTACAAAGTGTCACAGATACTCAGCATGAGCACCAAACATCATTCCTGCCATAATAATCTTCACTTGCCACTGCAAAAGTTGAAAATGACATTTTAGAAATCCACTCACTTGAAATTACAAGGTTCAGAATTTGTAGCCAGAATACAAAGGTAGGATTTGGACACTCACGTGTTCATCATCAAAGTTATGTTGTCACCTTTGAGGAGTATCCGCCTGCAAACCATTTGACAACCAAACATATCAGAGCATAACAAGAAATCATAGTATTTATTGATTCATGTGATGTTGGAGTATTTTTTCCAGGGATGCATGTTTTACTAACCCAGTGACTTCCTGGTGTTTTTCTTGACGTTGATTTCCTCAGCATCATCAAGGACCAAGTTCATGTACTCATCGAATCCCTGCAAGTGCAACAAACTGTGAGCTAAGTTTCACTAAATATAGTACAATCTGCAGGCTTTAGTGAGAGCAAAATCATATCGAGGTATGAGTTGTCCTACTGGACAGTACACTATTGAAATGGCCCTTTTCATAACTGACATGTATACCGGACAGTACACTATTGAAATAGTCCTTTTCGTAAGTGACATGTATGAGTAATATAACTGCAAAGATATAGCCTACAGGGTATCTTTGGGACCGTTCCGTTCCAAGAATGTGGAGCTTGAGCAGGAGCTAGACTAGGGCCTTAAGGGTGAGCTATCTTGTCCCCATTTTTAGACATGAAAACAAAAGCCTGGAACACTTCATTCTACCTTTGTCAATTCCAAATTTTGTATGAATCCTAGAGTTCAAGCTCTCTAAAAGAGGCTCATAATATGGATGTATGAATAGCAAGCTCCTGGATTCCAATATCCATATATCCCTTATCAGTCAACCATTACTCTAAAAAAAATGAAGAGGCCAAGCCAAAGCAATATGCAGAAACCTAGAATTAGGGCCACAGTAGAAAATGAATTAAATTTGTGTTACCACAACCCTATTTAGTTTTCAAGACACCACCTATGGCATAACACAGCCTAGTTAGCGATAGCAAATGAAAAAAGGACATCTCTATAACCCCGCAAGAACACAGAGATCTATATACATGCCCAGCAGTGCATAGTCAACCATACATTAATCAGATCAGACAGTAATATAGAAGACCAAATGAGGGGGAAATAAGCAATTCAAAAATGAAAGTTCCTGCATTTATATCACATAACAAACATATATAGGAAAACACAAATGATATTGAAACAGAGATAAACAAAGGAACACATGCTACCATACCATACACCTATCACCCAGGACAAAAACAAATATTTCCCTAAGAAACTCAAGGAGCACTAAACATGTCTAAAAGTGATTACTCATTATCCCTTATCACCAATCATTTGTTTCTCAGTGTTCACGAGACAAAACAAGAAACTCGCAAGTCACAACGCATATACAGTTGCAACACTCTGTACACAGAAAGCGAAGCCAAGGATCCCTAAATGAAAACATTCTAAATAGTATCTTTCAGAAGTCCTCTCACTATTTGTTTGAAAGCAATGATAATATTCTAATTGGGCAAAAAAAGGTAGTATTTTCATAAGAAAGCAACACAGCTTGACACTATTTACAGTAGTTGTTTATAATATGAATAGATTGTTCTTCAGTTCCCACAACAAGGATTAGGATTTATTCCAGATTTACAGTACAGGATTGTAACATGATGAAAAGGAATACTGAATATTGGAACACTAACATTCCAGAGTATTAGGGTGCAACACTCAGACATTAGTGTGGTTGTGGCAAAGCATTTGATTAAAGTCACATGTGATTTTAAGCTATCAACTGTAAAAAGTTTTTTCTAGCAGGACTTTAGCCCATAACAAGATAAGGCCCATGTTTATCCCTCCCTTTTGCATTTTTTTGGGATAGTTAGGATGACTATAAAACTGCACTACTATTAGCATATATACAGGCACCAGCAGAGAGTTATTAGGAGCTAGCAGAGAGTTACTGGTCTGGTACTAAATTTGCAGTTTTGACAAGAAAAGGGCAGGAAAACTCACGATGATGCGACCCTCAATCCGGAGGTCCTTCTGCTCGAAGAGCCAGATCTGGATGCGCGCTTTCTGCAGAAATCAAATTTCCAACACCAAATCAATTTACAAACCCTGACCGAAGCACCGCAATATGCGCAGATATGAGCATATAGCCCAGAAACAGAACGGATTTTGCAATCCACTTACGCTCTGGAGGAACCGGAAGATGAGGTTCTGCCGCCGCACACGCCCACCACGGAGTCGCACAACAAAGCATCAAACACAGGGCAAGACGATTAGGAACAGCACGACGATATATATATGAATGAAAATCAGAAGAGCAAACAAGCGCGGAGGGGAAGCGGAAGGGGGCTCAGAGGTAGCTTACGATGGGCTGGGTCATGATACGCTGGACCTTGGTGGACGCCATGGCTGCGGCGGCGGCGGGAGCCTCCCCTCCTCCTGCTCGGAACGTCTAGAAGCTTCTGGAGGCGCGCGCGGCGGGGCGGCGAGACCAAACCCTAGCTAGAAGCGTCTGCGAGCGAGGGGGAAGAGCGAGGGAGAAGGGTTTTGTTTCGCCGGGTGGAGGCGCTGGCGGCGGGCGGGGGAAGCTTTGCCTTCGCCGTCGGATCCAACCAACGGCTGAGATTAAAGGGCCTGAATAGACCGGAAGCCGGCGGGAAGGGCCTTCTGAATTCGCTGATGGGCCGCATGTGAGAAAATAAATGGGCTGGAAACTATATCGGAATTCCCCACTGCGAGATCATTATCTTGTCTCTCTCTTTTTGTGTGTACTACTAGTGGATATACACGTGCTCCAGACATGTGTTTTTAAAAACTATTTAATGGGACATTATAAGGCGTTAGTCACAATCAGCACAGTAGCCAATTAGATTGACAAGGTTAGTGTGACGTAGAGCATGATACCTCAACCAGAAATTCCATATTTCCTTGGAGACCATTACAATCAAGTTGCTTCACAACTCAGAAGCCAAATTTGAGAGGATTTAGCTTCAGAGACAAAATGTCAAAGCATCAAAATTGTTTCAGACAGACTTACCTACCCATTCTCCAAACATCTTTCATACTAGTAAGTTCCGCCGTGCAAAGCACGGGGCACGAAGCCGTAAATGTAGCACATCATATATTGTACACTGAAACAATAAAATACTAAAATTAGCTACAAATTGGTCCCCATTTGATCCCTTCCTAGCATGGAAGAATAAATTTGGGATAGTATAGGAATGCTGCAGTTGGATATGAGGATTCATTCTGTCATTGCAATGTGGTCCGGCAAACTGAGTATGATCAGGAACAATGATTAGTTATAGGAAAAGAAACATTCAGTACCTGGGACTGCACTGCGAGACAGAAAAGTGTCTATCTTAGGAGAATCACAATTCATATGTATCATAAGTCTGATGTGGATTCATCTAAAAAAATTCTTGATATGTGTACCCTTTAAATTTATAGATAGTGTTGCAATTGTATAGCACATACTTCAAAATATAGATAACATCATGGCCAATAAAATAAAGATACTTCGACATGAAAGATCCCCTGAGCAGCCAAATTTTCAACATCTAAAGGAACTTGTCGTCCTTTTGGAACCAATATAGCATTTACAAACTACACACAATGTGTATGCATGTTTTGTCAATAGATTTATCTTATTTAATTTATTGTACAATGTTTAATCATAATTATAGCATGGTTGTTTTAAACTGAGACACTTCAACCTTTGCTGCTGAGAACACTTTTGCTAGTATGTAGGCAAGGTGCAATATTTTGGGTAAACAAAATGTATGGGTACCATGTATCTGTGAACTTCCTAACCATTGTATATTTTGCGCAATGGGAATAAATGATTATATCATAAAAAGAAAACCAAAGATCGCATATTATGGTATGTTCTTTCTCTTTTATTCAGAACCCACTCATGTGGGGGCGTGTAGCACTGGATCTGTCCTTATTCTTTTATTTTGTACCATAACACTATATGTACTGATGAAGAAACCGATTTGAGAAAGCAATGATACATGTTAGATGAGCAAAAGGCACCTAAGAAAGCAATCATACTCATGTCAAAAATGCTTTGAGGGTTAAAGAAGTCATGTTGATGAATAGTTATGGATCATGTCATGAATAGTTATTTAGGGAAAATTGATTACCTTATAAAATGCAAGGTGAGTATTATAGAGCATGGAGCAGCATGGCTTTGTACAACATGCATGGAACCTGAAGCAGAAAGAGTTACATTAGGCATTACATAATCAGAGGTAGCTACTGGTTGAGGAAAATGGATATAGTAAGAACATTTGACCAAGCTGAGTATGACTAATAAAATGGAATGCATGACCATGGATCCCAATATTCATACCGAGGAAGATGAGAGCATGTTTTTTTTAAAGAGAGCAGCATGCTATGTGCAGCCTATGATATCCATTTCCATTTTTTTTTAAAGCATCTTTTTGACTTTTTGTTGCAAGGAACCGTAAGCCCAAGGACCCCATTCAGATAGTTTAGAATTGTAGCAGGGTGACAATTAATTTGTCATGAATAACTTAAAAATTCAGCAACATAATAGAGTACGTCAGCAGGGAAATGCAATTTTGTAGTTAATATTAATAGGAAGGAAGCATGGGAATAATAGAAAGAAAATGTAGAAGGCTCCATATACTTGCTATTCACATATAAACGCATTTGCACTGGTTCGACATCCACACATCAATCAAAAGAGAAAAAGAAGAGCATACCTGCTGCTGTGAGTCGAGGGGGATGGTACTGGTGCTGCTGCTGTGTGAGAGTCGTAGGCGCGGGTGAGGTGCCATGGAGGGAGTGTCCTGCTGAGGTTTGAGGAGGATGCCGCTGGTGCAGCTGACGTGCAGAGGAGAAGGCCGGAGGTGTGGCCGTTGCCGCTGCAGGTGCCGCGCGAGTGAGATGGTCGCAGGCGAGGGCGGTACTGCTATGAGGCCACGTCAGGGGCGGCGCTGCTGCAGAGGCACGTCGCGGCGTGGCTGTTCTGCTCTGGATCGATGGCGCGGCGGTGCTGGTATGGTCCTCCGTCGCGCTGCCGCTGGAGGGTGTAAGCAGGGCGGGGCGGCATCATCCCGCCGGCAGAGGTTGTAGGCAAGCGGGAGCTTCTTGGTGGCGTCGCGCCCGGCGATGGACGATGAAGAAGAGATGGAGGGGGGTTTATCGGAAAGGGTGGTTGCAGAGGCGCGCGGGCGGCGTGGTGTCCAGTCCGGAGGCAGGTGCAGCGTGGGCGCGCGGGCGGCGCAGCACTTAAGCTCGCCAGCCGGGCGTCCGCGTAGCGCAGTAGGTAGGGGCGTTAGGCTTGGGCCCTGGGCCAGCGTGCGTGACGACAGCAGGGCACCGTGAGCCGGTGGAGTTGGATGTGGTCGCGCTGCGGCAGTGTCCGAGCAGTACGGCAGGAGCAAGGCGACAATGGCGAGGATTTCCCTTTTTCTTTCGGTAGGAGAGGATAGGAAGCGGCACTGTAGAAGGTCTCGGTGTTTTCCAATGTTTCCTGAAGGCTGTACGCGTGGATGGCTGTGGGGCTGGGATCGCAGGCACAATGACGATCGGACGGTGCTGGCGAGAGAACTGTTCTGGTAACAGTTCTTTGTGAAAGGAGGCCTGGTATATAACTTTAAGAGTATAGATAAGATAAGACTTCAGTTTCAAAGTGATTAGTGTACATGGCGCAACAATTCAGGCAGATTTGATGTTAATAATATTAAATTCATCCTAAGTGCCAAACTGTTCATCCTCCAACACAGCGCTAGCACCTTTTGGTGTGAAAGGCACCATATATGAACACCCCAGAAACTCAACTGACCAAAATATGTTACTACTGCTTGATTCAGATTGAAGAACAACGTGATTCAATGTTTATGAAGCATCTGTTGTACAATAACTTTTACTCGCAACTTGAATAAATGAGAAGAAATCAAGCTAATTTGAACAGAGCTAACAAAAGCAAGGAGCTAACCAGTCTTCACAATGACAAAAAAAAACCTGAGAAAAGGGCATTTTGAAGACTGATATGCATCTGAAGAGCGTTGTTAGCATAGGCAGCACACATAATCTGCATAAAAGTAATTCCAGCGGATAGAGGAGTCAAGACTTACTTAAGTATGCAGTATCATCTAAATATGGTAGATACATAACATAGGTGATCAGTTGTATGGTCAGATACATGAGGAACATAAGCATGACAAATGTATGCAGTATCATCTAAATATGGTAGATTCATAACGTAGGGATCAGTTGTATTGTATGGTCAGATTTCACATGAGGAACATAAACATAACAGCGGCCCGCCTCACACAGGAAGTATGGTTCATTGACAAAGGGAGGTGCCAACTTCTCTAACTATTAACTAATGCATCCGATTCCAAATATAAGTCATTTTAGGATTCAATCAGGTAAAACTTGTTTTTGTAACTTGATCATTAGTATATTCAAAGTGGACAACATATGGTTGATGTTATTCATCATGTAAAACAGTAAAATATAGTTTTCACTATCTGAGATTTGTATATTCTAACAAAAAATTCCAAGTCAAAGTGTCACATTAGAGACTGTTGCTGTCCTAAATAAACAACCTACACTTGGAATCCAGTCTAGTGATGGTATATATATGTGTTACTAGCTAAACATTGGCTCTGTGAAAAGAAGGACCTGGTCTTTAATATGTTAACAGCCGTGGCTCTTTGGGGGTTGTGGAAACTAAGAAACTGTGTTTGCAGAATGGAGTTTGTCTAGGTTTACAAAACCTCTAGCGCTCCAGCAGGGCCATGTTTAAGAGCTGGGGATGGCTGCTTTGCTCGGTGAAATACTTTGAACTGCACAAGCTCCGGAAGGCCAAACTGGAGGCCTTGGCCACCAGGCTGGAACATATTCTCTGCACGAATGGTGCCTGCTAACCCAACAACGGCAAAGCTGGTGGACCGAATGCTCCAAGCTGCAGTATGCCTTGCTCTTTATGGGTTGATGTAGTTCTGGAAGCTGCTGCTCCGCTTCTGCTGAACTTTTTTTTGCCTCATGTCTGAGGTGACTTGTGAATTCTGTAAGTGCTTCTTGACTACGATGCATGGATACTCATGAACGCTTGCATATCAGATATACCACTTTTGGATACTGATAGTCCTTAGACTTGTAGGAAAAGTACTGGATATTTAATTATTTTAAAATAAATAAAATAATCATGATGTATTGGATGCTGTAACACTGAACTATCATGTTCTTATTCAATGCAACGAACACGGGCATTGATCCATTTTTTTTAAAAAATGGTCGCAACAACTTCTAAGTGTCTTTCACATGGGACCCATCATGTCCTGATTCAATGCAACAGGCATTGATCCATTTTTTTAATAAAAAAGGTTGCAACAACTTCTAAGTGTCTTTCACATGGGACAAAATGCAGTTTTATTCTTGTTTTCACTCTTAGAAAGAGTAGTATCCTTCAGGCACTCGTCTTTCCAAATTTCATTCGTTCTTGCTTTCCCTCCTGATTATTTTAAGAGTGGTGCAATTTACTTTTGATTTAATGATTTGTAAATACCCCACATTTATAAATTGGCCATTCCTAGTTGTTAGCTAATTTGTTTTAGCATGCCCAGCTGAATTGATCACATACACCACAGCTAACCTAAACTGAGAAAGGAAGGAAAACCACATGTGATACTAAAGCGGCAACGCTACATAAAAAATCATTGCTATTACAAGAAAAAGGATGGAAAAGAAGAAGAAATGCTCACATTGGAGGGGTGGCAGTTCATCCCGAAATCAATAATTTCTTCTCTTCTGCCTGGACTTAGCCCTCTTCTTCCTCGCCTCCTCTTTCTGCCTCTCAGCCTCCTCCTTCTCAAACTTCTCCTTCTCCCTCTTCTGCAAGAAGTCCTGCACCGACAGGTAGATCACCTGCATTGCAAAAAAGAATCGTGAGCCAACCAAAAACACAGCCTGGCGAGATCAGCATCGACCATCCAATGTCACAACGGCTCGCAAGCCGCAACACACACGCACCCCGAGAGTGAGGATGGAGAGACCGACGAACGCGACTGTGAGCAGCAGGGACACCACCGTGGCCGTGATGCTGTCGTCGTCGGCGGCCACCCTCATCGCGGCCTCCGCCTCTTCGAGCGGCAACTCCGCTTCGCCGGCCACGGCCGCAGCAACCGGGCGTCCGCGCCGCAGCCCATACCTCGCGAGGAGCAGGGGCGGGGGACTCGACGCCCTTCTCCCTCCTCCCTCCAACACATTCCTAGCAGCGCGCCTCAGCGGCCTCAGCGCTAGCGGCGCGAGGGGCAGGACTGAGACCGAGCTCACTGCTGCCATTATCCCCTTCCTGGCGCCCGTCGAAGCAAATGAACGGTCGAAACGAACGGCCGGAAGAGAAAGGGAAAGAAAGGCCCTGGGCCGTATCATCAGAAAACCTACTAATAATATGGGCTGTTACGGCCCACAGAGATGCCAGGCGTGGGCCCGAACAGCCGAGTGATTTCCAGAGAGATCCGTCTCCAATCTCCATCCCCAACCTTCCTACCACCACCGCTGATGTGACGGCATTTGTTGGCGTTTTTGGCTGTAGGAGAGTCATCGTCTATATCCAGAACCGGAAATATCTCGCGTCGCCGCGAACGAACGCACACGAGGGAGAGAGAACGCACACGCACGCACCCCCATCACGAGCTTCGGAGCCGCTGAGAGGAACCAACCGCACGGGACGCGCGGTGGTTTGGTTTGGTTTCGCCGGAAGCGCCGTCGTTCAGCAAGGATAGAGGGAGGAGGAGGACAGATGGCGGGGGATCGGCTGAGCTGGGCGGGGCTGCTCAAATGGAGCCTCTCCTACGTCGACGGGGCAGGGCCGTCTCGCGCCGTCAGGTAAGGGGATGTCGGATTGCTGGCGGGAATGCAGCGTTTTTGTCGTCTCTTTGTAGACGTGGCTGAATTGGTTTTCGGTGGTGCCAATCGACAGCGAGGACGAGCGGCGGTGGCTGGCGGAGGCCGTGGAGCGGCACATGATGGTGGACGTGGTGAGCCGGATGAGGGAGATTGCGCTGCTCATGAGCACCCCGCCCGCCGTCCTGGAGGCGCAGGGCATCACCCACGACGACATCGAAGGTATGGGGTCAATTATATTGCACGATTGCAAGATGCATTTCCCACATCTCCTGCTTAAATTCGCTGAGCTCGCATGCTAGTGGTGGCTTTTACGATTACAAGTTCCAGTTTCGGCGCTGAAATTTTGTTTCAGATCATGAATTTAAGATTAATCATAACAGCGTTTGTAGTCCAACGGTTAGGATAATTGCCTTCCAAGCAATAGACCCGGGTTCGACTCCCGGCAAACGCAATTTTTTTTTTCTGGCTCATAATTTCAACTCTAGCCTGCACCAGTTTGCTTGGAAGCAAAAGGGGCCAAAGGGCTGGCTCATAACTTAAACTTAGCCTGCACCAACTTGCTTGGAAGCAAAAGGGGGTGATGGATGCGGAATATGGCAGACAATTTTTTGTTACAAAGTTTACACTGCAACTTTTTTTTCTGGCTCATGATTTCAACGCTAGCCTGCCCCCAACTTGCTTGAAAGCAAAAGAGACGATGGATGTGGAATATGGCAGGCAATTTTTCTTTACAAAGTTTATGCTTCACATCAAGGAACATAGGGACATTTCTCACTTATGAAACTTCGAGTCATAAAATTGGAGCTCAGTAAAGCTCACAGTAATGATTAGGCAAATGATCCTCCCTTTCCACAAAAAAAAAGAAAGAAAAGAAAAGAGTTTTCCTATATTAATTTCTGTTCTTTTATAGCTTTAAGTAATCTGTGGACTGCAGTAATTAGATAGCAAGTACCATTGCAATTCCCTTTTTCACCCTTTTCTAGGTTGGTGGAGATATATGTTTATGCAGTTTTGCATTGTACTTGTGTTCTTCTTACTTGATTGTTTGACGAACTGTCATCTATCTAATGATCTAATGGTTATAGGCATAGGCATGTTTTGGGCCCTGTTTGAGTCTAACAATATGCAAGTTAAGGGGAGCATATTGTTAATTGTTACCGCCTGGCCATAATCTAGAATGTGTTTGTTTCAACTTGCAGATTGTAATTAACATCCTTCAAGCTCTAGAGTGCAATTGTTTCAACTTGCAAATTGTAACAGCCTTCAAGCTAACAATCTGCAAGCTAAAACTAACAGGACCTTAATTGCATTTGGATTCAAATGGGATTTTTCATGCCTAGTCGATACTAATCGCATGCTTCTGAAAATTGCAGATTTGCTGAGTGAGCTGCAGGTACATGTTGAGTCTATCGACATGGCAAATGGTATGTCCCAGGTTCATATTTTAATATATCGTCCCATGTCTTGTTATCATTTCATGTATATATTTCACAAAATCCCATGTTTCATATCTCAATCTGCAATCAACTTCCAGTTTATGGTCATAATCTTTGCATAATCCTACTCTTACCTTAGGCTCCATTTGTGGTATATACTATATAGTACAATACGCATGTGTGGCTATGGTATCTACAGTTGAGGGGAGAAAAGGCTGCAATTTTTTCTCCCTTCACTTATGGTACCTCCTTTGTGGGATTATTGGGGTCCTTGATGTAGATGGCTCAATCAAATCATATGACAAAAGCCCTCAGAGCTATCTGATATGTGTAATTTGCGTCCATTAGGATTCTCCTAGTGTCAGTTCATAATTGCTTCTTGCATTAAGGCTTATGCACATACTTCACTCATACATACATGAACTCAAATTATTTACTTTTAAGTGAAATCTACAATTCCGTCTGTAGGAGACAATGGTAGCACTTGGAGGCATGCATTCTTGGTGTCAAACTGAATACATTCACATCATTGGATGATTCAAAATGGCATTCATAGTTTCTGTTGAGGAGGCTAAACAAATGGATGGAGACAACTATAGTGGTTTTTGGCAATAGAACATTGCTATTCAGGTGAATTCTAAGCTTCCCCTTTCAATCCATGCAACTTTTCAAGGGGAGCTGATCCATTAGAATAAAAATAGTTGACTAAATGATGATTGTTTACAATAATGAAATAATGGCCATAAGTCTTAACTTAAAATGTCCTTTATGTGAAACTGTCACTTTTACTCACAGTTTGTTATTTAGGTGACTTATTTGTTATTTCTTTGTTGTGGTCTAGATTTGCATTCTGTTGGTGGGTTGGTTCCAGTTATCAAGTACCTCAGAAATTCTAATGCCCGTATCCGAGCAAAAAGCAGCTGATGTGGTAACAACGGTGGTTCAGAACAATCCGACCAGCCAGCAGTTGGTCATGGAAGCTAGTGGTTTTGAACCTCTCTTGTCCAATTTCAGATCAGATCCTGACCTTACTGCTCGGATAAAAGCTCTTGGTGCACTATCTTGTAAGTTTTTGTCCATATTTTTAGATGGCCACAGTATTTTTTTGGAAAAAGTTTAAATCACCCCCTCAACTATAGTAGGTGGAGTACTTTACCCTCCCAACTATAAAACCGGGTATTTTACCCCCTGAACTTTTAAAACCGGTCAAATTACCCCCTGAAGCGGTTTTGGACGGTGGTTTTGCTACAGTAACGTGGTTTTGTCTTTTTCTTTTTTATTTATTTTGGCTGAATCTTTGAAAAATCATAGTAAATCACAAAAAAATCATAAAATAGAAAATCTAATTTTGTTGGACTCCACATCAGTAGATCTACACAGTGAACATATAATATAGAATATTTTAGTACAAAATTTTTGCTGTAATTTTAGACCTATGTTTTTTTGTAATTAAATAGAATAATTCATAGCTGTAATTTCTGTGGCCGAATTGTGGTGAAATTTCTATGGTGAGCTTATTATGATATGCTTGAATTGTAGTAAAAATTTCATATTTATTGGATCATTTATAGATTTATTTATATTAAACAAGCATAAACCTAAGTATAAACCTAAATAAATCTATAACTAAGTTATATATGATCCAATAAGTATAAAATTTTTACTACAGTTCAAGCATATCATAATAAGCTCACCATAAAAATTTCACCAGAATTCGGCCACAGAAATTACGGCTATGAATTATTCTATTTAATTACAAAAAAACATAGGTCTAAAATTATAGCAAAAATTTTGTACTAAAATATACTATATTATATGTTTACTGTGTAGATCTACTGATGTGGAGTCCAACAAAATTATATTTTCTATTTTATGATTTTTCTGTGATTTACTATGATTTTTCAAAGATTCAGCCGAAATAAATAAAAAAGAAAAAGACAAAACCACGTTACTGTAGCAAAACCACCGTCCAAAACCGCTTCAGGGGGTAATTTGACCGGTTTTAAAAGTTCAGGGGGTAGAATACCCGGTTTTATAGTTGGGGGGTAAAGTACTCCACCCACTATAGTTGAGGGGGTGATTTAGACTTTTTCCGTATTTTTTTTAGCCACAGTATATTTTATATCCTAAAAAATATACTGTGAAGTAAATTGATATGTCTAATGATGTCCTCTTTAAATATTCAGCTCTGATACGGAACAACAAACCAGGAGTTTCTGCATTCCGTTTAGCCAATGGGTATACAGGACTAAGAGATGCATTGAATTCAGAAAGTGCAAGATTTCAGAGGTAACATAATTGATTCAAGATTCTGAGGTGATGTTTTTGGCAAATGCCTTGCCAACATGTTATTTGACTCAGATGTTTTTGGTCTTTTTGATTTTTTTTGTGTCAGGAAAGCATTGAGTTTGACGAACTATCTGCTCAGCGAAAGCCATTCAGATTGTTCAGTATTTGCACAGTTAGGTTTCCCCCACCTTATGATGCGTTTGGCATCCAGTGATGACTCGGGTGTTCGAGAAGCAGCATTAGGGGGTCTGCTTGAGCTTGCAAGGGACACAACACTTGGAAATAGGAGTCTACTAGCAGAGCATGACAGGTTACGACGGCTTCTCCGTGGACGTATGGAAAGCATAAGAACGATGACTCCTGAAGATTTGGACGCTGCACGAGAAGAGAGACAGCTTGTTGACTCACTGTGGATCACATGCTATCATGAACCCTCCATGCTCCGCAATGAAGGGCTCCTTGTTCTGCCTGGGGAAGAATCTTTCGAGCAACCTCCTGATGTGGCTGGTACATTCTTCGAGCCAATGCGCCGTGCTTCTGCTAGGAGGGCTCCCCCTGTTGAGAGATCAGACCCAGGGGATGAAACTGGGGGAGGAATGGTTTTGCTTTTAGGTCCAGCACCAAATGGTCACTGATCTTTCTGAGCGGTGATACCTGAGTGAAGATGGAGAAATGAAGTAGAGACCGTGCTGCTGCCTTGTAATTATATAAGTTCCTTCGAGTAATATGTAATGTAATTAGGATTTAGGGACCCAGTGTCCAGTCTCAAATAAGAAAATACCATGTTGTTTATGCTTGTATAGTACTAGTGACTCCCATGATGCTATGCTTCAGTAGTTACATTACGTACATGTGTTGCGTCGACGTTGAGTAAATAGGTGTGAATGCTAAACATTTCATCTACCAAATCTCAGTAGCACAGCATTTCTATATTCATGGTACCATCCAATAGACCAATACATGCATTTGTAGGAAAGAGGCCAATTAGACGAGGTAACCTGAACTCTGGGATGTTATCTCCTGCAAATCTGGGCAACGGGAATCTGTGATCAATCAGTTCTGTTCTTCTGATGATCCCAGACGATATATCGCTCTCGATTGTGTGTACTCACTCTAACCAGCTGCAGCCATCCAGTTTCTTCATGCGCCGTCTCTTTGCCAGTCTCTTCATCTTCATAACATCATCTTGTCTGCCTGCACTTGCCATCGAGTCCGAGAGTAGCAGGCAACTAGCTGCACTAGCCGGCTCGACGGTTAGCAGCTGGGAAGCAGCCAGCTCGGCAAGCTTGACATCGCCATGGCTCCGGCATGCCCCCAGCAACGCCCCCCAGACGAAGCAGTCAGGCTCCAGGGGCATGGCTTTGATGAAATCATAAGCCTCGGTGAGCCAGCCGGCTCGGCCAAGCAAATGCACCATGCACGCACAGTGCTCCAGCCTCGGCTCGATGCCGTGCTCTTCCTGCATGGCGTGGTACAGGCCCTTCCCGAGCTCCACCATGCCGGCGTAGCTGCAAGCCGTCAGAACGGCTGTGAACGTCAGGTGATCTGGCCTTGCTCCGTCACAGAGCATCCGGTCGAAGAGACCCATGGCTTCTTGGCAGTGGCCGGAATTCGCCAGCCCAAAGATCATGGAATTCCAAGTCACCGTGCTTCTTTCTGCCATGCTGTCAAACAGCCGGCGTGCTTCCGGCACCAACCCGCTCTTCGTGTACATGTCTACTAGAGCACTGCCCACAGTGAGCTCCTGTTCGATGCCGGTCACCACGGCGTAGGCGTGGACTTCCTTGCCACGCTTCACGTCAGCGACATTGGCGAAGGCAGGCAGGATGCTGGCAATGGTAGCCGTGCTCGGCAGGACAGGGTTGCCAGCGGTCATCATTCTCCGGAACAGCAAGCGCGCCCTGGTATACTGGAAGTTCAGCACCGAGCCGGATACAAGCGATGTCCAAGTGACCACGTCCGGCTGGAACCCGTCCTCCTCCATGGCGCTGACCAATTTTCCGGCCATCTGATCGTCGCCGGCCAGTGCGAAACCAGAGACGACCGCGTTCCACGTCATCAGGTCCGGGCACAGGCACTGGCCCCTCATTTTGATGGCCAGCACCAGCGCGCGCTCCGGGAGGGCGTGGCGCGCGTAGCATGCGACCAGCGCGTTCCAGGCGACGAGGTCATCCCTACGCGGCATTTCGTCGAACACCCTCTGGGCACTCGCGAAGAGGCCGCATTTGGCGTACATGTCGAGAAGCGCGGTGCCGGCGACGGCGTCGGAGGCGAAGGACGGGAACCGGGTGAGGACGAGCGCGTGGATTAGGCGGCCGGAGGAGGCGTTTCCGAGGCGCGCGCAGGCGCGGAGCGCCGTGGGGACGGCAGCGGGGTGCGGGTCCACCACACCGCGGTCGCCGCGTCGGAGGTTCGCGAAGAAGAGGTGGAGGACGCGGCCGTGGCGGCCTTGCCGGGAAGCGTTCATCAGCTGCTTCATCCATGAGCTGGTGGTTGTCTTGCGTGTGCACATGAACTCTCCGCCTCTACCTCATCTCACGTTCGGCCAAAGCTTGAACGTGAAACTTCAAGCTGATCGAAGTGATGCACCTCTTGCAAGTTCAGCCAAAGCATGAACGTGAAAATTCAAGCTGATCGAAGTGATGCACCTCTTGCAAATGGTACCGAGAGTAGTTATTAGCTTGGTAAACAAATGATGACTCTACAAGTCTACAGTTCTAAATTAAAATACTGTTCTCTTTTCTCTCTTTTTTTTGGTGCTTTAGGTTTTCCCAAGCATTAAGCATTACTCCACTGTAATAGCCAATCTGATCGACAAAACAAATCGTTACAAAAGAATCAACAAAGTACAGTAAAACTTAATATTTCAAATTAGCTAATTACTACCAACCTCTACCAAAGAATCCTATTTAAAACTATGCCACTTGATCTTGCACGTTGTTCTGAATTTGAAGCCAGTAGTCAGCAATAACCGCCCAATAAGGACAAAATACAGATCCAACACAAGGGCATCATCATCAACAGGAAGTTATTATACTTCAGCTAGAATACACAATCTGAAGTTATTATACTTTAGCTAGATTACACAATCTGAAAATGGAACAAAACTGTAGATAAGCAACTGACAGATAGTGAAGGGCAAAACGAATTTGACAATTTGACAGAAGCACAAACAACACAATTGACAGTAAAAATTGGGCCAATATTTCTGAACATTCATCTATTTATGAGCTCCAAGCTCTGAAAGAACAGATCTTACATCCTACATAAAGAAAAGCTAATCTCACACTAGCTATCACTCTTCCTCAGAAAATAGCTTCATTATTTCAGCAGAGCTCCAATGCCGTTTGAGTCCTATCACAGTCCACAAGCATCGCTAAACAGAGTGCCTCAAAAGTCTGCCTTCCAGTGGCGGAGTGACACATACTCAAAATCTCTCACCAAATCTGAAGAAAACGGTCCCGGTACCAGCATTGTGATCTACAATGTACTCTGCCCTTACCAACCCAAGCTTGACACCAACACCATATGAAGATCCATGACCAACACGCCTGAAAAACTCTGTGGGGTTCCCTTTCACATCCTTCGAACTCCCAAGATCAGTCCCGTGTTCAGCAAATGCATATACATGTGTGTTTCTTATGGGGACGCCAAACTCAGTAGCAACCTGCATAGATTAACAGATATAACATTAGTTACCAAACAACAACACATTGTGTGATGCGTGCCAATTACAAGTATTCTTTTAACAAAGGAAACCAGAATAATCAATGCCAACAATATTACTGGGGATGAAAACAATGCATCAAATTATTAATACAATGATGCATCAAATGAAAATCTAGAGTGAGTAACACATACCTCAAGAATATTCCTAGAAGCGCCCAGTTCACCGTTACTAAAGCCCCTAACAGAGTAAGGCCCGCCAAGTGCAAATGCGTCATAGCTTGGCAAATCACCCACACAACCAGCATAATGACCATGAAGAACTAAAACAGCTGGTAGTGGCTTGCCAGCACCTTTCTCTTGCTTATTTAAATTGATGAACTTGGTCAGAGTGAGTTGATGACGGTTGAAGAATGGGTTTTTGCTTCCGATGCCAAGACCTTGGTCTAGCTGCAACCAAGGAAATTCTCCAGTTTATGTATTTTATACCATGGCAAAGACTAAACAATAACATGAAACCACAAAAGAACAAGTGCAAAGTTTAACAGAGGTTTGTAAACAGTAAGAGCACTGGGCAAGAAAAAGTAGCTGAAAAAACATTGAATTGCAATCGATCAATGAAAGTTTGGTGCACCAGCAAGCCATGGAATTGAAAGCGGTATTTAATAGAAAAAAGTAATAACAAAGAGTCTGCCTTGCTCCTTTTCACAAAATTGAGTGTAGCACTTCAAAGAGTCTTAAAGCCACAAGGCAAATGCTTGAGTGTCAAAGGCTCACTTAACTGTATGTCCTTGACACTAAGTGTACAGATAGCTCACCTGGAAAATGTATCTGTCTCCAACAATTGCACCATTCACAAACTCAGTATTGTCACGGGTTATATTAGCCTGAAGGAATGCCATTCGGTCAACTCCAGTGCCACTGAGGGTTGTGGGAGGTCCATCCATGCTCAAACCACCGCTAGGCATTGCTCGAGAACCATGGGTACAGATAGAATTAGTTTCATCACGTGTTGTAATCTCCTCAACCACGAGGCCATATGTGAATTTGCTTTGCCGTGTGAAGCTCTGAGAATCCAAACAGTTTTTCATCATGTTACAGATATTTCTGGAACAGTACTTGCTCATAAAATAGAAAAAAAGTGTGAAAGAACTCGTGCAAACCTCTGTTATGTTGGCTTTAAATCCAACTCTATCGATCCAAACAGGTGGAGCCTCATCCATGTTGGGACCAGCAACAAAGACAGGACTCAATTTCCTGGTGTTGAAGCAGCTAGTTTTGAATGTGCGGTTTTTACTAAGATCATCCACACCATCCAAATAAGGATGGACATACTCAAGCTTGAATGAAAGATCATCCTAAAGATCCCCAGAAATACACATGAATAAGTGCAAGATGCCAAAAAATACGTGTCATCGCTGACAAAAAAAAAAAAAAAAAAAGTATAAAGACCTAAAAAAAAATATTGTTATACAGATAGAATAATCACCAACAGAACAGCGAATAATCAAGTTTAAGATTGACAAGTGCTAGGCAAATACAATTCCTTCCAGAGGCTAATGCAGGGTCATTGCTCTATTTGTTCAGTAATTTGAGGCATGAATTTGTCGACACTTAAAAATGCACATTTTCCACATGGTAGTCTAATGAAATAAATAGACTAACATAAGATTAGAAATGGCATGCTAAACTCACTCGTTGTTAAACAAATTCCTCTTACAATTACAAGTATAAAGCACCAAGGGTCTGATTGGTTGCCTGCGCAAGCCCTTATCCAGGTCCCCATAGTGCAATTCATCCCTATTTGGTTACCTGCACAAGCCCATATGCAGGCTAGTACTATCCTCAAAGCAGACCCAGCCAGCATCCCACAATTCAGCCAAATCCTGTGTGTCCAGCTATGTACCCTCCCTCCACCCGCATCCCAAGACACGGTATGACCACTTACGTAGGAAACCAATCACACCCATAACTTCCTATTCAGACGAACAAAGCTAATTCCATAGCCTTATGCAGGTTAAGGATACGCTGTGTAACCCCTAATACGATGCAATAGTAATGCGAGGAACCAATCAGACCCCAAGTGACCAAGGTAACAGTAACCAAAATCAGCAAAACAACAAAACTCCCAAAAGAACATTCATCAGCAACTAACCTGAGGGTTCAGCAGGTTGCTGGATGTAACAGAACCAACAATAGATCTATTAAGACCATAGATGTTCCGGTGCTCAAATGACACAGTTCCTCCAGGTTGTATGGATGCCTAAAAGACAATAGCCATAAGATCTCAGGTTCATGACAGATAACAAACAAGATGTACTTTATCAAAATAGTGTAGCCTAGCAATTATATACAGTGGAAGAGTTGCACCTATGGCAACTAGGGCTATGGCCCTAGGTGCACCACAAAAACACTTGTAGAAATATCATCAAACTTCAAGATAAGTTCAAAGAATTCTACAATCTAGTCTCAGTAGTCTGAGACACATTAATCCAGCCCTAGGTGTGGTAAAATCCTAGATCCACCCTTCCTTATACAGAGAGGTTCAGAAGGAATAGATGATTCCAAATAAATAGGTACATTACCAAAGTTGGTCGACCTTCACGCCCAGGTACAATACTCCATTCTGTGCTCACTTCAGCTGACTTGGGTTCCAATTCCTTAAGCTTAATTTCAACTACTATGCCCCCTTCCTTCGTCTCATCAGGGCGTGGATTAACTTCTATATTGGAAAACAAAGCAAGTGAATTTATATTCTTCAGAGCCTGTTTCCCTGCTCCAATGTTAAAGATGTGGCCAGGTCGAAGCTGTAAAAGATTAGTAGAGTCACAGATTAAAAACTGAAATCACAAACATGCTAGGAGAAAATTCACGCAAGACAATGACTATAGTAAGATATATGGAGAGCCAGTATTTATGTTGCACATCAAACAACATCATAGAGAGCACAAGACCAGAAGAATGACACGTAATGACTAACACTGAGTGCAAGTACGTTTGCATGCTAAGTTACATTTTAATTATTGATCCACATATCCTAGTGCGTAACTCATCACTGAGTTATATTAGTGAAAATAGAATGCCGCAAGCGTTACCATATTCTAATCCATGTAATATGTTTAGCGAGTGGTTGTAACTGGTATACCTGTTCAGGCAGCTCTCGGTCTATGATTGGAAGCTGGGTATTTCCCTCAACAATATTTCCAAGCTTATCCTGGAACTGGTACTCCACCTTGGTGATGTCACCCTCAACCACCTCGCACACAACCTCGTTGGTGTTAAGGTTTCCAAAGTTAACCACCTGTGCGCATACGAAACCCTCATTGTGGTACCATTTCTGGACATGGTCCCTAATCTTCTGTAGCATCCTGGCGCTGACCTTCTCCTGCTTCTTCATCATTCCCAGCACCTCTCCACGTACATTTTCTGGCAAGATGCAGGGCTTGGCACCCCGTACACGCTGCTGGTAATCACGTTCCTGTTTGCGGAGGTAATCCATTTTCTCCCTCTCTGTCATGTCCTGGTCGAAGTCAACCTGCCCTGACTGTGACATAAGCCCCACATTGATGCACTTGAACTGCTTTGCGGCACTCCACACACTCTCCACAAAGGAGACTGTGAGCCCGATTGTGTTATCTGGCTTGGGCTTCACCTCCAGATCAACCCGCTCAAACATGCCACAGGAGACGAGAGTCTCGAGCTCCTTCAGCAGCTGCGACTTAGTGTACACGCCACCAGGCTGCAGTGTCACCATTTCGAAGAAGGAATCCTCCGGCCCTGTGTAGGCACCACCACCACCGGCTGCCCTGTCGAAGAACTTGAGCTCCGACAGCTTGTACCTCTTCAACCCGCTCAGCTTCGTGAGCGGCACCGTCATGTTGACAGGGGAGCCCGTGCGCGTCCCAATCCCCCGATGACTTGTCGTCCGCGTGCGCCGCGCCGACGGAGAACAGCCGGGACCAGAAGTCTCCACCCCCTCCGCCACCGGCACCACCACCCCCGCGCCCCATCCACCTCCTCCACCACCGCCGCCGAATAGACCCCCAGCGCCACCTCCGAACCCCCCAAACGAGCCGAGGAGGAAGGCCGCGCCCGACGAGGCGATGAAGAAGGCAGCGCCGGTCTTAGCGGCCTCGGAGAAGACGGAAAATATCGCGGGGAGCTCGATTCTGGGCTGGGCAGGGACCGGGTCGCTGCCGGGGTGCGCGCCGGCCGAGGCGGCGGCGCGGATGGCGGAGGAGGAGGAGCCTCCCCGTGGTGGACGAGCGGCGGGTTCGTACCTGGCGGGCGAGATGGATAAGGCTTGCCCCGCGTGGTGCTGCCCCCAGCCGCGCGGGACCGCGGCGGCTGGCACGGAAGAAGACCGCCTCCCGCCGTGGCCGCGGGGGCCCGCTAGCGGGGAACGCAGGGTGATGCCTTGGGAGGTTAGCGCCATTGCGACCGCGGATGCGGTGAGGGTAAGGTGTCGGCGAGGGGGAGAAAGGGCGGAGGACGGGGGGGGGGGGGGGGAGGCCGGAGGGGTGTCTTCCTCGCCTCCCTGGGTAAGGGTTTGGGTCTCGAGGTCTCTCCTATCTTTTGCCCCACAGTTTTCGAGTTTTCTGTTGAGGGTTTAGCTGCGGTGGGCCGTCGGAGCGGCGGCGTGGATACCTCACACGGCGGCCCGTGATGGCGTGTTGCGACTTGCGAAAAGCCCTTTGCGGTTTGAACGCTCAAGACTCAGATGGGCCTTTTTTTCCTTTTTCCCTTTTTCTTTCTTTTCTGATGCTGTTTTTGGTGCCTTTATTTGATTATTACCAGAACCAGCTACAGAACTGAGAACCCTGCAGTTTCTCCAAAAAAAAAAAATCTGCAAAACCCTGCTCTTTGCTGATTCCTCACTTGGAAGAAAATTTCAATGTGTGCATCCGGGGTGGACATACGTGTGGTGCACAGCACAGTACAGAATCAATCGCAAAAAGGAGAGAATCGGCTGGCTTCACATTCCGTACGGTGCGTTGTTATTTACAGGAACACCATTCTTGTATTTCTGCGTTAAAAAAAATGTTTCAGCTTCTTGCGAGTGGGGCTCGAGCACCTCCTACGACCTCCATGAAAATTGACAATAGAGTCCCTTTTTAAGCCCCCTTTAACTTTTTTACACATGAAATCGAAAAATGGAGAGACTCTGGGGTTGAAGATGACTTCAGCCCTCTCCTCCATGAGATGCTAGATGCACCAGTGGCCCTGTTGATCGTCCGAAGTGTCGAACGCCAGGCCCACGCCCATCGATCCTGGCTGGTCAGCTGCGTCGTCTCGTTAGGATCTGGCACGGCAGTGACCTTCGAGCTCTGGCCTGACGGCCTTGCCCTGCCACGGTGGTGCACGACGGATATGGTTGCTGCTTTCTCTGGGCCATTCCCTCGGCATCCAGAGCGTGTGGAAGTGCTGGTGGACTCGTCGTGCCATGGCCTTGGGTACCAAGTGCCGGATGGTTAGGAAAACGCTCATGATTAGAAATTATGAAGAAACAATTCCGCAGGGCATCCGGTTACACCATGAGCTTGCGAAATGGAACCATCCCGTGCTTGATCGGTCACTCTGCACTCTCCAAGCAAAGAGAACAGCTAGATAGGAGCTATACGCGAAGAGAACAAAGACGGAGGGCATCCGTCTCTCTTGTTCATCGAGACGACATTGACGACGCTTTGTCCCACTAAACAGACGCTTCTCCAAGTTATTTTTAGATAAGTTCTATGCAGATTGGGGGTGGAGTGTATCTATTTTTGCAATGAAAAAGACGTGTAAAAGTATCGATGAAAAATTGCTAAAAAGATTAGCACTTGTTATTAGCATAATCAACCTTGCTCTGCAATTCCAGATTTTTTAATTGTCTTCTGCCGTACTGTCAGTTCAATGAACTAACGTTTATGTTTACGAGTAATCACTGATCAGTCGTACGACCCCAACTATTTGTAATGTGGACAAGTTTTGACGTGCCAAAACTTCTTCGCCGTCGGTGAAGCGCCGAACCATCCCCAAGTGACGTGACAGGTGAAACATTTTTTTTAAAAAAAAAACGATAGAGGGGATCAAATCGAGTCTACGATCACATATCCCAAGACGGTCGCCGATCCCAATCCGATCAGAGCCTCAGAAAGTCAGAAACTGACCGCAGGCATCTCGCTGGGAGACGGTTGCAGGAAGCGAGCAAGCGTTTATTACACCAAAACAAGGGAACTGCCGCACCGATCCCTCCCCACCATCCACGCCGCCCCCGTCTCCTCCAAACCCGGCTACCCACTCGCCAGCGCTCCGCCCTTTATAGGCATAGCCATCCTCCCACGAGCTCCGCATGCACGCATGTAGGAGGAGTACCCCTACCCTACGGCAGTTCCTGCAGAAAGCCAGCCGGGCAGGCGAGAGAGCGAGCGAGGCGCCGCGAGAAGGGGATCCACCACCTGCTCACATTCAATCGATGGAGATGAAGATGTCCGGCTCGGGCGCCGGATGCAAGAAACGGCCGCCGAGCCGTCTCCAGAAGCAGGCGCCGGCGTCGCTGCAGCTGGAGCAGGGCGCCGCCGGTGCGGGGACGGGGGCTGGGGCGGGGGCGGCGCCCGCGGCGTGGGGCGACGGGAGGGCGGCAATCCCGCTCCTGTCGCCGCTCGTCATGTCGCCCACGGTGCCGGTCTGGGAGGCGGACCAGGCGGCCGCCGCCAGGAAGGAGGGAGGAGGAGGGGACCAGCTGGCTGAGGGAAGGAGCGGTGCCGAGCAGCAGCAGCAGCGTGGCGCCGCCCGGCACGGCGGCAGCGGGGAGCGCCAGGCGCACGACGTCTGCCCCAGGCCGCCGGCGCCCGCGGTCGCCGCGGGGTGGCGGCACCCGGCGCTGCCGACGCCGGTGGCGGAGCCGGCGTCCCTCGTGCCCTTGTTCCAGTCGCAGTGCGCGATGGAGGTGCGCAACGCGCAACAATGAGGGGACTCGCTTGCTCAACCAATCAACCAGGCGGGCGGGCCCCTAGCGAAGCTCGTGCTCACGACACGCGCCGTTGCGACTAGAGGTGCAAAGGGTAACCTTTAGAATGCGCCAGCGCCGTTAGTTGAATATTTATTCTACTTTTCAAAAATTTTAAAGAAATAGTATAAAATACTTTGAACCAAAGTGGTTTAGAGGTGCACCTAACGCCACCAATTTGCACCGCTGGTTGCGACGTGAGAAGACGCCGACCATTTCGTCCTCGCAGGCTGTTCTCGTCGTGACACATCTCTCTTGCACAACTAGCATTGATTCTGATCTTCACTAGCTTGTGATATCTCTATAATGTGGTCGCAGTTTTTCTTTTTTTTTTGACGAAAAATGTGGTCGCAGTTCTTTGTGAATATTTAAACCCTATCTCGTTTTAGGGATGGCTGGATGCTTGAGAACTACATATTATCCATTTCAAACGGCTTCTCTAGATTAGTCATTAGCCATTGTTGCTATGATCTGGTAGAGCATTCGCAATCCAGTTCTGATGGCCGACATGTTCGATATTCATGCGATTGCCCAATTTCTGACCATCGGATTATGTGTGATTGAAAAAAAAAAAAAAAAAAAAGAGGAACTAGCTAGTTTTTACATTAATGAGAAAAATAGGTATCAAAAGAGATCAACCTTAAGACCACTTCAAAAGTCTTTCAAACTCGCTCTCAACAACATGTTTGGTTTGGTAATTGAACCGATCCAGAATGGAATTGTGCAACGTGGAAAGGAATAAGGTTGTCTGGTGCTTTTAAGAGGAATGAACTCGTTTGGGATATTTGTCTTTTCATTGGACTAGGCAGAATGGCCTCGAGATGGATGACTTCATTCCGAGATGCAATCCAAACGCTTCACTACACAGCCCAAACACGCTATATTAATCTTCATGTTGAGTTATTTGAATAAAATTCGCTCTGTAATTTTTCAACCTTTATATTGTGCACACTCTAGAGTTGATCCTACACTCGCTGTCTTTGTCTAGCGAGACATTATGAATAGACAATGGTAGATATATTTGTTCCTATCAGCACCAGTTCTTAGAGTTTCTCAAGAGGAACTAACCTAATTTCAACCATAAGAAAATATGCATGTAATTTTGAGTTGCGGAGGACTCAAACATGTTTAGGTATCTTGTAAAAAAACATGTATGGGTAAATGAACATGTCTCACACCCAACTAATTGAGCTCGTTATTTTCTAATTATTTATGATTGGTGCATGATGGTTTTGTGCCTAGCTTTGATATGCTTATAGAGTGATGATTACGAGAGCCAGATGGATAGGGTTGCACCATAGGATGTGTTGGGGAAGACAAAGCTGAGGCTTTATTAGGAGGGATATTTGACTTATTGCCATCCCTGTGAATGATACCACTCTTTTGCCAACTTTATATAGAAATCTACGCATTTCCCGATGGTAAGAGCACAATGGGGAAATGTCCATAGAAACCATACTGTGCCATGCGCATAATCATTTATGCGCTCGTTTCTATCCTTTTGTCCTTAACTCCTCACTTGATCAAACACCTCTCTTCTCCAACGTCTTCGCCTTCGGGCTTCTCGTGTCTGATGTCTTGGACTTAGCATGTTTTGTAGGTTTTCAGCATATCTTCTGATATCTTGAGGTGCTGATCATCCCGATCTCCACGTTGCCTAAGTCCAAACTAGCCTTGCATACATTTGAACTTAACCTTGGCCATGTTGTTCATCTAACATCAAAATCATATAATGGCCCATGCAAGGTGCCATTTTCTTGTGAATATGGATTATGCAAACACTCCCTTGGTTAAGCATTCTTGATTGGATTCTTAAAGAAATGGCTTTAAGTAATTTTGAAGAAATAGGTGAGTGGACGTTTTCACAATATATGATTATGAAAAAAAACTCTTGTTATATGTAGAAAAAACTCTTGTTAGTGTAAATATATAGATCAAAACTTTGATTATCCTATAATATATGAGTTTTTTCTATAACAACACTACTAGAGAACATGCCTTTGGTCGATGCACAAATTTGGATTTAATCTCGGTATTTTTTGCGTTCGGGACTAAAGGTTCTTTAGTCCCGGTTGGTGTTACCAACTCGGACTAAAGGTCCTCAACTTTTAGTCCCTGTGAGGTAATACCAACCGGGACTAAAGGTCGACTTTTTAGTCCCGGTTGGTGTTACCAACCAGGACTAAAGATCCTTTTAGTCCCGGTTGGTGTTACTAACCGGGACTAAAGGTCTCCCATCCGGGACTAAAGGTCCCCCACGGATCAATTCAAAAGGAGAGTGTACATGACTTTGTCATATGTGGTGTACAGTTAAGTTGGTAAGGACTTTATATGCGAGATAAGAGGTGCTAGGTTCGAATCACACACATCACAACATTTATTTTTTTGCGGGAGACCTTTAGTCCTGGATTCTTAGTGGACTCCGGGACCTTTAGTCCTGGATTCTTAGTGGACTAAAGGCCCTTTCCAACCGGGACTAAAGTCATGTTGTGTACTAGTAAATACAATATTGTCTATCATATATACGTATATACGAGTCTGTACGCCCTTACCATCTACCAATGTTAAAAAGAAGTTAGAACACTAGGGTGGATTCGAGCGTAAAACTTATGGACCCTAGCACCCGATAAACATGTTGTATCGTTTTTTTTTTCTGAAGCTTATCACAAAGACACGTAAGACTTTTGGAAAAATTATCATATCCAAGGACGCAAACCGAATTGACGATGACTTCAGGAAGCAAAGCATTCTCGTGACAGGATGGAGACTAAGCGGCGCACAACATGGTGGTGTGGTCAAAAAAGGAGCAGCTTCTGTTCCTTGCTTTCGCAAGTGACGACGCCCCGGTGGTTTCCATGTGACAGCTTTTGGTGGAGCCTCTTTTGGTTCCTTCCGACTTGCGTCAACAACGACGCCCTCGCACTGGTGACTGACTGAGCAGCACGTAACAGTCCGGTGAGCCGGTCCAGCCCGCTAGTCCGGGCGCTGGGGCGCACCACGCGAGCGTTGAGCGATGACGACGCGAGGCTTGCTATGTGATTCTGGAATCGGATTGCACACAAGTAACTTCAGTACAGCAGGTGCAGGACGACAACGATCACATGAAAGGTAAAAAATCTGTGCAGTGCTCCCGGAGTCCCTGCACGGAGGTAGACGCCCAGTTTTTCCAGGGCGCACTTAGTGAGAAAGCGACGGCCATAAGTGGTGACCGGGAGTGAGGCGACATGTTGGAACGCGCCATGCGCCATCGGCCATCCCCAGCGCCGTGTCCCGGACGTGGATCGGACATGCATGTTCCAGCGAGACGAGGAAAAGACTCGAGGGGCACCGGAGATCAGTGTCGCGGTCGGCGAAGACTTGGGCTTCCCGCGGATCCAAGTCAGTCTCCGGCCGGGTCAGCTCCATCACTTCTTTAATTAACTAGAAAACTAGAAAGAATTCGATGGCAGGGCTATCTCCCATTCTCCCCCGCGCGCCTTCCTGCGGCCGAAGAAGCGGCCAGCGCCCCGCTGCCGGCGCGCACATGGCTGCTAACATGCTACTGATTCGGCCAAAGCGTGGGCGACTTCGCCTCTCTCGCCTGACTCCCTCCATCTAGACCCAGGCAGCCGCACTTGCTCGCGCTGCCAAGTGCCGACTGCACGTCGGCTGCCCGCCCTTCTTTCTCCTCGTCCCGTGTAGCAAGTAGCGTTGCTTGCTTAGCTCTGCTCTTTGCTGTTACAAACGCGTTGTGCCGATGCGTCCACGTGAGCATCCCTGACTCGTCTCATACGTATCATCTCACGCCATCATCTGCTTGCCCAACTGGTATTAAACATGACCTGCAGCTGTCGTTTATGAGGTAAACAAACCGCATAGTACAAAGATTTTGCTTGTTTGTTAGTTGTGGTTTCTTTGGTTTCCTACACGTACAGGGGAGGAGGAGGGACTGCTTCTCGCTCTCGGCCATGCCACCAAGGTCATGGCTCGCCGACCTGCGGTCCAGGCTCGGCGTCGGCCCTACCAGCAGGGACGACGGGCTTGGCATCCTGGCCTTCGAGGCAGCGGCCACCATGTCGCGGCTCGTCTCCCTCCACCGGACGGTGTCCGACGTCGAGGTCCGGAGGCTCCGCGCCGACGTCCTGCGCGCCGAGGGCGTCGCGCGGCTGACCTCCGCGGACCAGGCTCTCCTGCTCCGTCTCGCGTGCGGCGAGCTCCTGGCGGACCTCGACCGCGCCGCCGACAGCGTGGCGCGCCTCGGCGCGCGGTGCTGCGCCGCCGGCGACGCGCCGCTCCTGCGGGACTTCGACCGGATCTACGCCGAGGCGAAGCGGGGCCGGCTCGCGCAGCTGGACGCCACGGTCGGGTTCTCCAGGGGCGCCACGAGGCGGTTCAAGGAGATGGAGCGCCACGTGGCCGTGGCGGCGAGGCTGTACGCGGAGATGGACGCGCTCAGCGAGCTGGAGGCGTCGGAGCGGCGGATGGAGCAGTGGAAGCAGCACAGCGGGCCCATCCCGGCGCAGACGACGGGGGGGGGGAAGAGGCCAGCGGGCGAGCCCGGGGAGAAGCTGATGAGCAAGCTCAGGGCGCAGCGGCACAAGGTGCGGCGGCTCATGGAGGGATCGCTCTGGAACGTCGCTGCCGACAAGGCGGCCAAGCTCATGGCCAAGTCGGTCCTCGCCGTGCTCGCACGCATCTCCCTTGCCTTTGCCGCGTTCGTTCCAGGCCTTCCCCCTTGGACGGTCGGACGCGCGTGGGCGCTCGGTCACTCGTCCGGCCCGTTACACCGGTCGGCGGCGCCCGTGGCGCTCCGGCACTCGGCTCCCATCTTCGCCCAGAAAGACGCCCCCGCGTCTCTACTGTTGGAATCGATCAAGCCGTCCGTGACCACGGTCGGCGGCTCGAGCATGGAGCTGCGGTACGCGAACGTGATCTTGGGCGCCGAGACGTTGCTCGCGGCGCTGAGGCCGCCGGCAGCAGGTGACAGCGAGGAGGCGCTGGAAGCAGGGATGATCGACCTGTCGAAGAGAGACGCGCTGTACAAGATGCTACCCGTCAGCATCCGCGAGGCCATGAACGCGAAGCTGAGAGAGAGCTGGAAAGAGCAACCGGTGGACGAGGTGGCTGCGGCGGCATCGAGGGATGAGGCGGGGCGTCTGCTGCGGTGGTTGAGCCCGATGGCGCATGACACTCTGCGGTGGAACGACGAGCGGAGCATGGAGAGGGCGAAGCGGTTCGGCATGCTGCCGCGCGCGCTGATGGTGCAGACGCTGCACTTCGCCGACCGGCAGAAGGCGGATGCTGCTATTGTTGATGTGCTCATCGGCCTCAGCCGCGTATGCTGGTACGACGATGAGCGGCGCCGGCTGGAATCTCATGACTGGGACGATGAGTAGCACCTTTAGATTTTGGAGCTGTGATTTGTATGTGAATATCATGGTATTTGTAACTGTAAGTACGTGTACATAGAGCAACTTGAGAGTCTTTCTATATAATCAAATTTTAGCCATTTAGGTAAAGAAAAAACACCCTCTAACGACTTCCCCATAAGCTCCTCCATCCATTTCATTTCAAATTATAAGAGTTATATCTACAAGTAAGTCATATATAGATATATAACAAATTTAGAAAAGAGAGAAACCACAAGAATATCGGAAGTGCCCAGCCGCGTCCGCAGGATCTGATGACAATGACGTCGGAGGCGACGCCATTGTGACAGCGCGCTCCAAGAAGGGACCGACGTCCTCAACCGCTGGCAAGCTGTACGAGTCGTCCCGGACGTTTCTATCCACGCACAGCCGCGCAAATGCCCCGCTCGAGACAGAGACGGAGTTCGACCGCGATGCGTGTGCCATCCGCGAGAGACAGCAGACCGAAAATACCGTAAGCATCAGCGGTCGCGGAGCTTATCTTAACGGTGTGGCTTCCCTAGAGATTTGTGCCGACCCCACCATTGCATGTCTTTTTATCTTAGTTTATTGAAGTGGCTACAGCCGCCGTGGCTCGGCTTTTAGCCCACTCGGCTCCGACTTCTCTCTCAGCTGGTCATCTCTCTCCTTTTTCACTCTCTTCTTCGTCTCCTCTCTCCAATCAATTCAAACGGGGTACATGGTACGGAAGCCGTCCGCGACACTCTTTGGTCTGGACTCTCCTCCTCCCCTTCCCAGGTCTCCCACCGCGCCGCCGTGCTTCTTCCACACGATTCGGTAGTCGTCGCCGCCGACGCCAGTCCCCACCCCCCTCTCTTTTTTGATCTTTCTTCTGCAGCTTCCCCTTCCATCTCATTCCTCCTCGCCGCCACTGCCGCCCCTCATCTGCTACGCTCCCTGTTCACAGTGCGCAGGCCTGTCCGCCACTGCCCTTCCTCAAGTTCTTCCCCATCCCGCAGTCAATGCCGCAGTCGTCGCTGGATCTACGTCGGCGTCACCGTGACGCTCGCGGCTTTCCAATCCAAGGCGGGCAGCTGGCCAGGAGGGAGCGGCCGCGCAGGTCGCCGGTCTCCGTGCGGCGCCTTGGCAGCTCCTCCTCAACTCCTTGCCTCCTCCCCTCCCGCGCGCAGGATCCCAGTGGCCAGATCCGAGCTCCCGGTGGTGGCGCCGGCCTGGTCGGCTGCCGGCTCCAGCTGGGTCTGTGATAGTTTATAAACGGAAATCTTGATTGTTTCGGCTCAGTTAATGATTGAATTTAATGCGTGACATAGCTAGTCTAGTATCAGATTGGATTACGCGCTAATCTTCTGCTCTGTCACATTTTTGGCTTCATGGTTAGCACTGAATTTTTTTAGGCTTATATATTTATTCGTTTTGGGGTGCTGCAAGTTAAGAGGTCACTGATTTGGGCAGCCGTGCGCCTTCAGGTGTTCCTCTTGAAGTTGTGGTCGTTGCATCATTTCAGGTTTGTCCTCCCCGTCCCATTTTTGGTGCTTCATTGGGCCGGCTGAGCACAACTTCATCAAGAATGAACTGAATAATATGGCTCTTGAATTATATGGATTATTATGGAAGAAAATTTCCTCTTATGTGCTTTTCATTTCTACTAAACAACCATCCTGCTAACAGTCACCTCCCTTCTCAATTACTTAGTATGCTAGCTCCGCGTCATTAGTGCTCCTCTCTTCAACATCAGATGATGTACTTTTCTCGGCACTCTGCCGTACTTCTTAGCTGCACAATCATTCAAAATGTAATTTAAATATACATTTTTTTTCTTCGTGGAATGCTATATCTGTCCATGTCCTGTTGGCAGGATGTTCTGTTCTCCCACATTTCTGTGGTTCAAACATGTTTGCAGTAGCAGTATCCATCTTCAGACCTTATTTAGTTCCAAGAAATTTTGGTCACATCTCTGTTTCAATATATTCTTGGTGAATGAGATATTGATGCATCGTATACATCTAGATATACCTGTTGTATCTTGGATGTCCAGAGGCCTGCAACATTCTTGTTTTTTAGTACTATTCCAAAACCTTATTGTTCACCTGCAGTGCTTCCAGGAGCCGGTGATAACTTTGCTTTTCTTATAGTTGTGTTACAAATAATTATGTCATTACCCAGATTCAAAAATCGTTCTGAAAAAGAATAAAGTTCTTGTTATGTCACTCCCTGCATGATTAAGTCAGTTAATAGAAATGCATTCCAATTGTGCTTGCACTTGTTCATTCTCACATTATATTCAGTCTCACATCATTATGTCAGTTAATAGAACCTCGGTTTTTTTAATGCATGAGTTACCCTAATTTTAGTATGGCCGTATTATGATGTTTCACCTGTTAGGCTGACCACTTCATGAGTCATTGGCTTCTTCAAAACACTTTCAGCCTTTTTGCTTTGCCTTTTCTGACACAATTTGGCAAAATAATATTGATTCAACAGTTCAAAGATTTTCATATGCAACTTGGCTCTATTTTCATAGATTTTCATATTTCACTTTGGTTCAGTAGCTGTTAGTGGTATGTGCATGACTTGTGGGTATTTGATCTTGCTATTTGTAAACATATCAATGTTGAACTTGACTGCTGCATTTAACTTTCTGTATTTAAGGGTTGAATTGATTGCTACATGTAAGTTTCTGTTTTTGAGGTTGAATTGACCGTTACATGTAACTTTCTGTATTTGGTCTCGCTATTTCCAAAATGAATTGACTGCTAACTTCAACTTGTCTGTATTTGGTCTAGCTATTTGCAGACATGCATGTTCAAGAAAATATTTGATCCAATTTAATTTAATTTCAGAGCAGAAACTATGAACAATGTATTCTGGTGTACTTCTGTTAGATTAACCTGAGAGTATAAAGAAAGCTATACGCTACATTTATGATATCCAGTCATCTAATACTAGATAGAGATTAAGGTCGTCCTGATGTCGATCATGGTTCCTATGACAAGGTTGCAGTCATCTCAAATGACTTATGCTACCTGTAAGCATGCCTTTCTCTACCATCTTTTTTTATCGTAATACAGCAGAACCCCATTTGTTAAATTTTAAAAAATAATCGTGGAAACTATACAGGGTAGCAAGCACAACAGAAACTACCTGCTCACTTAACAGAAACTTTATCTGCCATCTTATTTCTTGCTCCACTCATTTGTCTGACAGGTCAATCTTGTACTTTTCTTCCAACTACCAAGCCGCACTTGCTTGGTGTCCACAAGGAGTTTGAACTTGTTAAGAAAACAGGTCAATCTGAGTTTAGTACCGAGGGAGTAAGTGCTTTTTTAAGGCTATCCGCACTCTTCGTCCCCTATACTCATACTCCAAACATCCTAGTCATCAAGATTCTCTCATTTACAGTACGTTCTCCCGCACTCATCCATACTCTATCTCATACTCCATCTACCATGGGGCCCGCTTGTCAGAGTTTTTTAACAATAAAAACCACACTCTCTCTCCCATTCTCTCTCTCTCCATTCTTCTCTCCCACCTGGCGCCCACCTGCTGCTGCCGCTTCCTGCCCCCTCCTTCCGCCGCGGCTCTCCTCCTCGTCGTCGCCACCACCGCCTCCTCGCGCTCTTCCGTCCCTGCCCTCGCGGCGGCGGCGGCCGGAGGGCGCCGGCCCGCCAGCGCTCCGTAGCGCGCGGCACCCCGGTGCTGCCCTGGCGCGGGCCGCGCGGCCGGAGCGTGTCCGGCGATGGCGGCTGGCGGCGCTCGCTCGCAAATGGCAGCGCGCTCGCCGCAGCGGCGCGCGCGCAGCGGCTGTCCGCGGGCGAGGAGCGCGGCGGGAAGCGGCGCGCGCGCGGCGCTGGCGGACCGGGGCGAGGCAAGCGAACGCGGCAACCATGACGACGGCCGGAAGCGGACCGCGCGAGGCGCGCGAGGTCAGCGCTACTCCGGCCCGCCCGCGCCTTCCCGGCGAGGAGCGGCGCGAGGGGTATCGGCGTTGGCTCGCCCGGCGGGCCTTCTTTTCCTCGTGTCCCGTCCCGGCGGGCCGCCCCTCCTCCTCTTCCCGGCACCGGCCCGCCGTCTGGCCGAGGGAGGCGGGCGGGCGGGCACGGGTCGCCCCTCCTCCTCTTCCCTGCTCGCGGCGGGCACGGGTCGCCGGCTCCCCGCTCGGTGGCGGCGTCTCCCGGGCGCTCCCTCCCTCTCCGGCGCTGTTTGGCCCTCCTCGTCCGCCCGCCGCCCCTCCTCCTCACTTCCTCCCCGGCGCGGGCGACCTTGCGGCGGCGTCCGGCGTCCGAGCCGCGGCGCGTGCGGCGGCGTCCGGCGCGCCGATCCCGCCCCTCCTCCTCCCTTCCTCCCGCTCCTCCTCTTCTCTCTCTGCTGGCAGCAACAGCGGGCCCACGCGCGTATACCGCACGCCCGGAACCACGCCATGTTTGCCGGCCCAGCGCCGAGATTCCGTGTGCCCGAGTCATTTCTCGGGCCGCTGCACAACACTCAGATCGCCATCCGTTGGCGTGGCTCGGTTCGGACAGGATGGCGTGCGCCACTGCGGTCAGTCTAAGCACGTCAAAAACAGAGCATTTCTTGTACCAATGCTTATCGTGGATGTACCTTTGTTTAGCTCTTTTAAGCACGTCAAAAACAGAGCATTTGTTGTACCAATGCTTATCGTGGATGTACCTTTGTTTAGCTCAAGTACGCGAACTAGTAGCAGATATATTTATTCTTTGGCTGCATTGGATCCATAGATGCGATCAGTCCCACATGTAGTCAAAACACTAATGAATGTTTGACCACTCGAACTGTGAGCGCATTTATTTTAAGATGGAGGGAGTAAAGTGTTTTTTTCCGAGTACAAAAACAAAGCAGATTTTTTATATGGCAACACATCATGTCTTGTACCAATGGTTACAGTTCATGTACCTTTGTTTAGCTCAAGTACATGTGCACCATAAGCAGACATGTTTGTTGTTTGGCTGCATTAACTATACCAGCCCCACTTCTCAAATTTGTGATTGTTTGACTCTTTGAAATGCGAGATGTGCACTTATTTGAGGACGGAAGCCGAGAGTTATTTATTTTAGCACGACAAAAATGGAGCAAGTTTTGATTTATGACGACACATCATATCTTGTGCCAATGGTTACTGTTTCTCTACCTTTCTTTAGTTAGTACTTTCTTTAGTTAAGTACATGCATACTAGAAATCCCTCTGTGTAAAATTTCTAATAAGTTCGGGGATCTTAAGTGGTGCTTTTCGTGATCTTTATAATTCAAAAAGGATGAGTATATCATACTTCAGGGGTCAGCACAATTGACATTGCACACACTACTATCTGGCTCATCCTCTACACTACCTGCACGGATTCTGCTGTAGCTGTCTCAATCCCCATCACTGTGCGTGGCAGCCACGCCCATACGGGCCACGGCCACCAAATGGCAGCCGTGAAGCCGTCCCTGACTCGATGAGCATACTGTAGTACTATGCATGTTCCATCCTTCCTGCAGCCCATACCCTAGATAGAGGGAGTACATGACTATTCACATGCCCATACCCAGATAGAGGGAGTAACATGACTATTCACATACCCTGCTGCCTGCACACTGACTGTTCCTACATGTACTCCTTTTATTCTATAATGTCTGTCGCTTCTTCTTCTCAAGAAACAACTATCGATGATTTTTATAAATATTAAATATTATAAATTTGTATTATAATTAGTATTATTAAAAAGATCTTTGAATCTAGTTTTTTAATAAATTTATTTAGAGATACAAATGTTACATGTGTTTTCTATAAATCGAGTCAAATTATGGAACAAAAAAAAAAAAAGACAAATATTTTAGAACAGAGTGGAGTACTCTACAAGTACTGGTACACGGCCCCTGGTGACTAGATGCTGAAATTTTTTTCAACTTTGCTAGTGTAGCACTTGTTTGTATTTAGCAAAGAGTAAATTACACCGTAGGTACTTAAACTATTGGGTGATTTCCAAATAGGTACTTCAACTGAAAAACGTAACAGCTAGGTACTTAAACTATTGGTCGTTCCTAGATAGGTACTCTAACTAAAACACATAACAACTAGATACTTAAACTATTGGTGGTTCCCAGATAGGTACTCTAATTGTAAATTCTATTAGTACATAACGAGACAAATATATTAAGTATAATTAATCTATCATTAACACATGTTAATATAGCATGATATTATCAAATCATGAGTTCAGTTGTCTCGGTGACCATTGCTTATTAGCTGGCTTTTGTGTGATTTTTTAAGCATAATTAATCCATGATTTGATAATGTCGTGCTACAGATAAACACGTGATAATGATAGATTAATTATATTTAATTAATTTATCTCGTTATGTACTGATAAAATTTGTAATTAGAGTATCTATCCGGGTACCACCAATACTTTAAGTACCTAAGCTGTTACGTGTTTTTAGTTGAAGTACCTATTCGGGACTACCAATAGTTTAAATACTTAACTCTGTTATATTTTTCGCTTAAAGTACCTATCTGGGAACCATCCAATAGTTTAAGTACCTACAGTGCAATTTACTCTTTAGCAAATATTGTTCAATCGTAGACTAACTAGGCTCCAAAGATTCGTCTCGTGATTTACAATTAAACTATGTAATTAGTTATTTTTTTTATTTACATTTAATGCTCCATACATGTGGATAAAAATTGATGTGATGGAAAGAGAGTGAAAACTTGGAATTCATGGTGCATCTAAACAAGGCCCTGGTCCAAGAATTACACACGTCTGACACACTGGCCACTACATTTTGTACTTTGATGATTACTCTTGATTAGTCTAGTTTGGATTACTCATAGTATTTTTGAGTTCCCATTTTATGGTGATAATCTATGGCTGCTGATTAGTTGTTTGGATGATCTATTTATTTAAGTTGAATTAATGCTGTCCATTCCATGAATAGATTTTTGTTTGCCATGTGTTCTATGCTGATAGTGCCATTTTTTCTACCAATCGGAATTTGAGTTGGAGAGAATACAACTATAAGGTTTTTTCTCCCTTTACTGGTTGAAAAATTTTGCACTCTTTCCTTTTGATTTTATATATGATGCACCTAAATGTAAGATAAAACGGGTCATCCCAATCAAGATTGTGTTGCAAAAAAATCGCCTTAAGGGAGGTGCAATCTTGAAATGGAGATAAAGGACTTGTTTGTTGGCTACCATATAATGCATACTGTCTAGTGAGCTATAATAGTATAATTTAATATTTTATTCGTTCTAAATTATAAATTGCTTTGACTTTTTTTATATTTATTTTGCTATATATCTAGATCTAACGTATATGTCAAAAAAATTGAAACAACATATAACTTGGAACGGAAGGAGTACCTATGAGTGTATTTGGTAGTGCTCCTCTGAATGGGTATATATTTAGGTTTTAGTAAAAATATAATTTTATTTTAGATTCTATGGCGACCTATCATTCTTGTACCAATGGTTGTACATTTGTTTAGCCCAAATACATGCGTACCAGTAGCGTATATATTTATCTAGGTTACCACATTCATGTACATTCGTACTAGTAGCTGATATACATACTAGTAGCGTATATACTTATCTAGGTTACCACATTCATGTACATGTGTACTAGTAGCAGATATACTTATCTAGGTTACCACATTCATATACCAAGCGGCTCACTTGTTTTTAAGACATATATTTAGGTTATAGTAAAAGTACAGTTTTATTTTGATTCTATGGCGACCCATCATGACTTGTACCAACTGTTACACCACATTCATATACCAAGCGGCTCACTTGTTTTTAAGACATATATTTAGGTTATAGTAAAAGTACAGTTTTATTTTGATTCTATGGCGACCCATCATGACTTGTACCAACTGTTACATACTTATCTAGGTTACCACATTCATGTACATGCGCACTAGTAGCGGATATACTTATCTAGGTTACCACATTCATGTACCAAGCGGCTCACTTGTTTTAAGACTTATATATTTAGGTTATAGTAAAAGTACAATTTTATTTTGATTCTATGGCGACTCATCATGACTTGTACCAATTGTTACCATTCATGTACCGTTATTTAGATCAAGTACATGCAAAAAAAAATAGAACCGAAGTAGTGCTCATAAAGATCGAAGGAACTTGTAATGCTTTTCTACTAATAAAAATAATTGTCATTTTTCACCACAAGTGCAGCCGTGCAAAGTTTTTTTCTCATAATCAACCCACGCCTCACCAGTCACCATGAATTTTGTTTTGTACTAGTGAAACGACCCGATTTTCCACGAAGGGAAAATCCACACGATCGAAGTGTAACATGACCTTTTAATTCATATTACCCATATTCCAGTCGATAATCAAATCCATACAACGATAAATAGAGTGCATATAGAAGGGTTTAATAACTTATTACAACGCCAACAAAGCGCGAATCACGCAGTAGCAAAGAATCGAACATGCTTGAGGGTGCGGGAAGCAACATCTAGCCAACGACTTGAGCGTAGCGACGAAATCCCCTAACCATCGAATCCTTCCGGAGTTGTATGCCTCCTCGAACCTGCGTGCCAAAGTATCGATGCGATATGTACTGGCCACATTTCCACCCTATGCTTTGCAATGCTTTGTGAAACCGGATGCAATAAGGCTATAACAAGAGATCCTATATTTGGTCATGGTTTCCTATGCAATATCAATCATGTATAATATAAGTATGTATATAGTTTAAGTTTAACACCTCATCCACACACCATCCATCCTTCCATCCATCCATCCCACACCACCCATCCACTCATCCACCACATCTCCTTTCACTCGTGTCGACAGGCCAACTCCCACTCGGCCTGCCTCAACGGTCCTCGACCGGCTCTATCTCACAACACGGGGGAGAGAAAAGAAGGATCCCTCTCCTATCTAGTGAAGCAGTTCCCAGGAAAGGTCCATAGCCGACAAGTCGGCATATGTATCGATCGATCAACCATGACACTCTCTGCCGAGGTTTCACATACCACAAGATAACCATCCTCGACAATGCACTTGTCTAGGCACATCCCTACCGCTTGCACGATAGGCGATGCCATTCTACCACTCAGCCCCCTAGGAACATCCGGACAACCTCTCGGGCATAGGCGAGGCTGGGAAGCATGGTACCGGGCCCACCAAGTGGTACCCCGGCGTCTAGGGGCGGTATGGGCATCTCTCATCCTACCGCCCACCCTATCACCTCACAACCTAGTAGTAATGGCATCACTCTACCAAGTAGTCCAACCGTCTCTCCCATTACAAGAGAGCGAGTGGTATACAAAGGATTCCTGGTGAGTCTGGATACTAGTAAGTCCTTAGGGTTGACCAAGCCGGACATCTTCATCAGGTTTACCATTTTACGTGCCACCACAGCACCCCTGTCCTGGGCTCCACCTCTCAACAGGCTCACACCCAGGATCCCACCTTTCACATCACATCACATATACCCGCCACAGGTATTCATCTCGTAGGATGCCTAGGTCACATCACACGGCAAGACTCGCCTCAAGCTCGTCACACATTCCAGCTCAGTCGACACAACCCTCACCCTCCACTCACCCAAGACACACACAGCACGCTCACCATCCTTTCAAGCTCAGGTTCGGCACCACGTGCCTTACACATATATATATATATATTCCACATCAAGATATAATAAGTGTAGTAGAGATCAAGTGGTAATTATGATAGCAAGCGCGTGTGTCTAGTATAGCAGCGGGTGAGCAGGGGGAAGGTTGCGTCAAGAAAATGGATATCAACAATAACTATCATGCATCCCTAATCATGTGATATCAACAGTAAATAAAGCACTAGCATTACTACATTATTGGCAATGCGTAATAGGTTCTACGAGAAATGGGTGGAATGTGGCACCTTCAGAACGGTCGTCTCCCAATTCCTCGTTGTAGTCACGATCGTACTCGGCACGTTCCTCCTCTGACTCTGAAACGGTACAAAAACGGTCGCGTTAGCGACGCCTATAGAGGGCACAAAGAACAAATGAACTGTAAAAAGATTCAAATACACTCAAACATGACTCCAATGCGTAGATCTCAATTTTAGATGAATTTAGAAATTTGGTTCACCAAATTTGGAGCTCGTATGAGGAAGTTATGAATTTCCGAAGATTAAATCATATTCTGAAAAAGAAAACAGCCATTTATCCTGGGGTTGACACGTGTCACGCTCTGGTTGGGGCATGGAATGGGCTGACGTCAGCATGACGCCACGGTGACGTCAGCTGTGGGCCACAGATGGGCCTGGCGGGCCGGGCCGGGCCCGCCACGTGTCGTTCCCACGTGCGGCCACGTAGCCAAGTGGATCTGGGCTCGGGCTCGGTTCATGGTTCACCCGGTACAATTGTGGACCCGCGGTTGCTTTGGTCTATGGGCCGAGGGCACGGTGCACGGTGGACTCGGTGCACCCCTCCCTTCCTCTGCAATGCGGCTCGGGTAAACCGAGTGCACGACCGGTCTTCTCCTACCTCTGTCTCGCCATGGTGGGCGCCCGCCGGCGAGCACCCGCACCACGGCACCTCCCGGGGTTCTTGGCCCCGTCTAGCGGGCGGCGGCACCGCTGGTCTCTCCGGTGAGTTCGGCCGGGACAGGTTCTACGGCGGCAGCGGGGGCTTCTAGCGAGTCGGGTCGCGGTGGCAGCGACTCCACCGTGACGGCGGCGGCGGCAACAAAGTCATGAGCCGCGCGGGGCTCAATTGGCGCTTCTGACTTGGGAGACGGGGTCACAGGTGTACACGGAGGCAACGCCCGGCGACCAATCTGGGCGGCGGAGCTCCGTTTGGCGATATAACGGCGGTGGCAAGCTCGTGCACCGCGGCGGCGGCAAATCGGTGGTGGCACTACGTGAAGGAGGGACGGCGGACCCTCTATGGTTCAATTGAGGGCGCAAACGCTCATTTGGTGGCTCGGCGTGTCTGTTTTAGCTCACCGGCGATGACCCGAGCGGCGCAGCGGCGCTCACGGCATGGCCAGCGACCACGGCGGAGCTCGGCATCTCCGGTGGCCACGCGGGCACGGCTCGGAGGATCGTCCGGGGTTAGTCCTCTAGTTGGCTGGACTCGGGGAAGTCACGGTGGTGCTCAACGGCTCATCGGATCGGCCAGGGGGTGGCGGGGTCGGTCGAGCAGCGGCGACAAGGTGGCGTTCCACGGCGGTCGTCGCCGTGCTGCTGCGAAGCGGCCGCGGCGGCTCGGTTTGGCTGTAGGGTCCGGCTAGCGGCTTACCAGGGCGTAGTCGTGCGCACGGTGTGTGCCTTGGTATGGCGAGCTTGGTGGCGTGGTTTGTGGCGTCCCCGGTGGGCGTCGTCGTCGGCACGGTGGCTCACGTGGCGAGGGCATGGCCCGCGGCGGCGTCATGGTGTTTCGGCCGTATCGGTGTGCGCGGCTTCGTTCCGTAGGCAGAGGGGGGCTAGTCGCGCGAGTGTGTGTGCTGATTCGTGTTCCCGGCCCGGAGGGGCTCGTGCCGTGCTGCCGCTCGACGGGGGGCGCCATGGCCGTGAGCAGGCGGGGTTAGCGAGAGAGGCATGGCGGAGCTCACCTCGGTGGCGGGGAAGCTAGGCTACCGGTGCGGTGAAGAGTCGTGGCCGTGGCGAGGTGGTGCCGTCTTAGGCGAGGAAGCCCTTGTCGTTAGCCGCTTGGCCGACGTCTCCGGCTCCGGCTCCGGGCAAGAATCCGGCGGCGGCACTCGGCGGACTGGGCGGCGCTCCCTTCTTCTGCTCTCCCCTCCTTCTCCCGTCTTCTCGACTCGGTGTGGTCTAGTGGAAGCCACCGGGTGGCGGCGATCGTCTTGGGAAAACCTAGAGCGCTGGCTGGTTATATAGGCGGGCTCGGCCAGTCATGGCGCGGCGGACGGCGATCCGCGGTCTCTGCGTGATCAAGTGGTTTGGAGGGGCACTGGTGATCGCCCTCGTGCTCGCCTGGGTCCCAATTGGCAGCGTACGCGGCCAATTTGGCTTCGCGGCTAAGGCAACGGGGCTAGCAGGAGGGCGAGGCACGGCGGGGGCAAGCGATGCTCGTCGCGCGCGTGAAGGGGTCACCCAGCGATTGGCGTGACCAGCGTGGCGGCGAGAGGGAGGCGGTGTGGTGCACGCGCGGCGTGGGAGCCAGCCTTGGCGCGGGTTCTCACGCGGCGTTTCTGCGCTCGTCGAGCGGGGGAGGGCGTGAGGAGGAAGAAGAACAGCCACCTGTTTGGGCGACGGGCGGGGTCCAAAGCAGCCCGCCTCGGTGAGACAAATGTTCGGCGCGGGCGTCTCCCCTCGCGTGGCGGGCGGGCCTAGGTCTTCTTATTTGTTAGGCCGGCCCGGCGTGTGCGTGAGGGAAGGAAAGAAGGGGGTGCGAGGGGCAGGCCGGCTTGGGGCTGGCGGGCCTCACGGGCTGCTTTCCTTCCTCCATTTCTTTTCTATTTTCTATTTCCTTTTTCTATTCTGTTTATTGGTTTCTTGATTATTAGTGCTTAAACTCCATTAGTGAGTATGGCTAGGGTTTAGTTAATCCATGGGTGGTCATCTCTAGTCTAGGGTCAATTCCCCAACATTGGGATTTATATGTTAGTAATAGCATATATATTTGCATTTAATAGATATTGGTATTTACTTATGTAGTGTGGGTTTTTAATTAGGTTAAAATAATTAATGACTACTCATTAATTATTTTCAATTGTTTGGGGCATCACAAAAATCAAATAAGAGCCAAACCACACATGGGTCATTAATGTAATTGTACAAGTTTTGGTAGGAATAAAGCTTGAGTCATTACATGTGGTAATAGCAAATATGTAACATGTTGACATGCATATGATAATGTCCCAGTTAGAATTCTTTCCTAAGCATGGCTAAGGTTGGTTTATGCTAAATGTCACTCAACATTACACGGGTCTTGTGAGAAAAATTTTATAGTTGAGATTTTTGTGTTGTGTAAAATTTCGGTTGTTACAACTAGTACCTTCGATAGGACCCGACTTTGCGATAGGGCGGACACAAACTTCATTACGCTTAGGATGTTGGCACGTGACTCTAGATTTTTTTTTTGTACATGAGCTTCCTTATGGATGGTATTTATGTGATGTTTATAAATGCTCCATTTGTTCCGTAACAAATGTTTCACAACTTAAACTGAAATCGAATAAAAGACAAGTTTGCTAAGCAAACGTGTCACAACTAATACTAACTAGCTCCTCTCTACCAACTGATTATAGCATGTCACCAATATATTCATTCCTAAGATACAATCCAACTAAGGGAAAGAAAAAAGAAAAACCAACACAAGAAATAAACTGCACCCTGCACCATCTCCCCGCTTTCTTTGCAATGATTTGACTCGGTGCACTAAAATAGATATATAGGACCGAGTTTATGTATTATTGTCGGTGTTTGACCACCGATAGCCCATACGGGGTTCCCGTAGCGCTTGATTCGGACCTCCGCGAATCGACTAGAACTTCGGCGGTTTCACGCAAGAGAGACACCGTTTATCTGGTTCGAGCCCCCTCGTCGTCGAGTAAAAGCTCTACTCCATCGGCCTTGGCCTTTTGCGTTGGATTGATGTCGATTGTGTGTTGTTAAATGCATTTACAAAAGAGGGTGTTCGGCTCCTTTTTATAAGAGGAAAAGAGCCGAGCTATGGTTTCTAATCCTAGTCGGATCCATAGGAAGTGTTCTGTTCTGATTACAGAGGTTACTTTCTATTCGTCTAACTAGGATGGTCTGTATTCTACTCAGATCCGTCCTCCTTGCCCTTGTCCTGACGAGAGCCGTGCTGGTGGATAGCCGTCTATGTCCCGTATCGACAAGCCCCCGAGCATTTCGAAGTAGAACTCGGGGAGCGCCTTGCTTCTGAAGTGATGCTTCGAAATGGTCTAGCTGAAGAATTGTTCCCTTTTGTGCGCCGTAGGTGCACTCATTGAGTGTAGCCCCCGTGCCTCTTGCTACTTATTTATAAGTAGCTGGAGGGTCTTGAGAAAAAAGAAAAAGTTGAGGGTATATGCCCTGTAGCCCCCGAGCCTTCGTCTGAGTTGTTTTTTGTCAGAAAAGAAGTCGGGCGATGGCTTTCGGCTGACGTGCGCCCATAGGCGCACTCATTGAGTGTAGCCCCCGAGCCTCTTGCTTTTTGGAACAAAGAGCTGGAGGGTCCAGAGTAGCATGATGGCTTTTGAAATTTTAGCCCAAAAGTAGTCGGGTGGTGGCTTTTCCCTGTTCGCCTACACGGCCGTGTAGGCCGATTACACGGCGTGTACACGCTACTCAGTAGTCAACCGTGTTGGCCGTGTAGGCCGTTTAATCCGTTTAATCCCGTGTAATCCGTTTTTTGACCCGTTTAATCAGACGTATAATCCGACTACTCGCTAAACGAAGGGTGACCGACCGTGTACCGTGTAGCGTGTAGGCTAACATTGGCTTTTGGTCGATGTGCGCCTATTGGCGCACTCAATGAGTGTAGCCCCGAGCCTCTTGCTTTTTGGAACAAAGAGCTGGAGGGTCTAGAGTAGCATGATGGCTTGGAAGTTGTAGCCCCCGATCTTGAATTCTTTTCTGAAAAGTAGTCGGGATCTTCTTTAGCTGTCGCTTTTCGAGCTTTTTCCGAATTAGCTGCAGCCTCGAGTTCTTTCTTAGTCAGAGCCCCCGAGCTTTTTCCGAATTCTTCCTTAGCCGCAGCCCTTTTTTTACGAGTTCTTCCTTAGCTGCGGCCCCCGGGCTTTCTCCGAGTTCTTACGTGTAGGAAACGGACAACGGCTCGTGACTTTGCTTTTACTTGTCCTTTATGTCTTTTTATGGTTGGGCGTTGGCGGTGGTGGTATAAAGGCTTTTTATTTGGCTTTGGGATATGCCCGAATATACTCTTCATTTTGCTCTCTTTACTGCCTTCTTTTATTGTCCTTGTCAATGCTTCTCTGAATTGGTAAGCTTGGTCCATGTACACCGATCTTGGCCTATAAATTGCACTTCCCTTTCGGTTGTTTTCAGAGTCTTGTAGTATGCTTCTTCCCTGTTCTTGTGACAATGATAGTTTGCGAGGTTGAACAGCCCCCGGGCTTCTTTCTTGTTCTTCCAATATGGTCTATTTAGTGGGTAGAAGAATTCTTGAGATAGGGATTAGAGGCAGACTAATCCCGGAGTAGCATTGTGATTGGAGGCTCGTTACGGTAGGTAGAAGAAGTCTTGAGATGTGCCTTATCTTTGGGTCATTTTGCACTCTTAGTTCTTCTTTTTCACTGCCGGACATATGCTACGTGTGGGGAAGGTTGCCGATCCGCCGCACGTTCTAAACTGTCTTGGTGCAAAGCGGCGACCGGTCAACGCAGAGCCGGAGCCCTCTTGTTCACATGGGGTCCGATTCAACTTGTGGCCGGAGAGGCCCGATGTGATGCTCGAGAAGTCGGTGCTACTTTTGGCGATCTTAGATGCGTTGTGTTGGTGTATCTAGGTTGCTTTGGATCCGCTTTCGGCCCGGACTGTCTTAGAGGTAGTCCGGGTCGGCAATGGTTATCACCTTGGTTGTCCGGGGGTTACGCGTAATTGTTTTCTATGGCGCAATTCCACCGGGTTCCTTGTAGCTATTGCTTTCGTTTTCTTCGAATTCGATGGGTCTTGTAAGACTTGTAACCTTGTATCCTGTATTGTTGAAGAATATTTGATCCTGCAATGATCCGAGTTGTTTTGTCCTGAATTTATGGTTGTCCGCCTTCGAGCCGACTTGTTTTTGGTTGATATGAAGACTGTATATCTTTTAGTAGACTTGTTTTGGCTCAGAAGTTGACTGGCTTCCTTCGACTGGAGTTGTTGGTGGCCGTCTTCTTTTTTAGTCGACTTGTTATGATAATATTGGCAAAGTCTGTCCTTCCTTGTAACGGCACAATTTTTATCGTTGGTGGGTAACGGGATAAAGACCGCTATTCCGTGATTTAAGCGTTCTTGGGCCTTTCCCCATTCTCGCGCCTTGTATCCGTTGGCCTTTTACCGTTGCCCCTTAAGTGGGCCTTTTAAGACTGGTCTATAAATTAGTCTGCGTTTCGTTTCTTCTTTCTTTACCTTGCCTTTGCTTTCTGAAACCCTAGCGCCGTAGAAAAAATCCCCAAATCTTTGCTCTTGCATTGCCGCCACGCATCCTCTCTTTAGTTTGGGTGCTTGATTCGTTGCATGGGAAGGAAGAAGGTGGCTTCAAGAAGTCGGTAGTTGAGAAGTCTGTTCTTGAGGAGGAGGTCAACGAGCAGCTGAATCCCGAGTTTGCTGCTATGAAGGCCATCGCAAAGAACTTCCCCGCCCGACTACCCAAGAGAAGCATCCGTTGAACTGCAGGATTTGGGTATGATCCAGCCCAAGGAATTCTCCGGTTGGGTTGCGCCCGGGTGAGCATCGTGTCCCCGTTCCCCGCCCAGGGGAGATTGTGCTTTTTGTTTCTTTTGTTCGTGCCGGGCTTTGTTTGCCGGCTTGTTCCTTCCTCCACCATTTTCTTCGCTTCTTTTCCATCTCTCTTCATGATCTTACCCCGAATGGGGTTCTTCATCTTTCTGTTTTTATCCATTTTTGTGAGACTTTCCTTGGCATTCCTCCCTCCCTCAGTCTGTTCCATTTTCTTTTCCGTCTCAAGCCGCAGCCCCACAATGATTCCCTCCACGCCCTTGGTGGATGTGGGATCCAATTCCGGCAGGGGCGTAAGTCTAGCCACTTCTTTGACTATGACCTTGTTGATTCCGTGAAGGATTGGCGATCCGAGTGGTTTTATGCTGGTAATCTTGATGGAGGTGCCGGTGCTCCAGCACTTCAAACCTACTCGGGGGTCCCGCCTGTTCCGAATGACCGGTGGGAGAAAGAGCAGCTCACTTCTGCCGAGTTGTCTCTTCTTGAACCTCTTTTTGACAGGATTAGGTACCTGAAGCAGAATGGTTTGTCCGGTTTTGCTATTGTGGCAAGTTACCTCCGCCGCCGAGTACAACCTTTGAAGGCGGCGTGAGAACTTTGGCTTTGAGTACTCGGGCGCCGAGGATCCCTCTCATATGGTGGCCACGACCGAGTTGTCAGATGAGGAGATGCTTGTTCGTCTCCAGAAGATTTTGAAAGGCGCGTCGGTGGTCCCAATGATTGGTTTTGAGTACTCCGCTGATAAGCCTCCCCCCTGCTGTGAGTGTTTCTTCCTATCTGTATTTCCGAGTTCTTTTTGACTGAGATTGACTAGTTTCTTGTCTTTTTGAAGCCTTTTGGCAGGGATTTTAACGTTGATGCCTCTCTCTATGTTGATGGAGAGATTGCTCCTCCACCTGCTTCTTTGGCTGCTCCTTCGGCTGCTGGCCAGGTATCCGAAGGTCGAGTTGATTTGCCGGGTATATCTGTGAGAGAAATTATTGAATATGTTCCTTACCAGCCGGTGGCCCTTCCTCGAGTTACTCGTGCTGGTGCCAAAAGGCCTGCTGCGGGGGATTCCTCCTCTTCGGCAGCTCAGAAACGGGCGCGTTCTTCTGCTTCCCCTCAGCCATCAGGTAACCTTTTGATAGGTGAGAGGTTGCTTAGTTTTACTTTTGTTCGCTCTTTTTTTGGAAAGTAGTCTTGATTTTTCTCTTTGGTAGGCGGTATATCTGTTCTTCTTTTTGAAGATGAGGCTGAGGATGTTGATGATTCTCCTCTTCTTCGTCGGTAAGTGTTGTCTTTTTGCCTTTGGTATACATACTTCTTTGTTGTTTTTGTTCTGACTTGGCTTTTTGTAGCCCCCGTGCGACTTCTTCTCCTTCTCTGGCCTTGGGGCCCTTGCCGGGTCCTTCTCCTTCTACCGCCGGGTTGTTGGTGGGTTTGGATGTGGTTATGCCGCCTCCGCCTCCTCGTCCTCGACTTGCTATTCGTCGTGCTCCTAGGTAGGTGCCGACTTCTTTTTCTCCTTTTGGTGTCATTTGTTTTTAGCTTCTTTTGTTCTTGTAGGTCTTTAGCTTCGGTTTCTGATTCTGAGAGGACCATGAGTGTTGGAGCTATGGGTCAGGCGTCTGTGCCTGATCCTCATCCAGCTGTGGATTCTGTCCCAGTGGTGGCTTTATCTTCTGCTGCTGGGACTTCTTCACTAGTAGCTGCTCAAGCGGTTGTGGCGACTTCTTCGGGAGCGGACAAGTTGCCATTTGCCCAACCCCTAACTTCTTCTCATCCTCGGGTTGGGTGTTCTCCTCCTTTGTCTCCTTTTTACCCTCCTTGGAATTCTGTCCGTGATTTGAAGCTGATGCAGGATCTGGAAGAAGATTTCAATCCGAGTTCTCGCCTTAAGAAGCTTGAGGCTGAATTCAAGTCTTTTACTGAACAGTTCCAGGTAGGATGACTTGTTTGCTTTATTTCTTGTCTTGTCTTTTTCTTATCCTTCTTTTTCTTTATGTGCAGGAGTATGTCGGTGATTCTCGACCTCTTTTTGGCTCGTCCTGAGTCTCAAAAGAAGTTGTTGGATGAGCTAGCTTCTCTCAAGGGGCGGGCGCTTGATGAAGAAGCGTCAAGGACGTCGATCTTCGGAGACGCCTTGAGAGCTCAGGTTGTTCTTCTTTGTTGAGTCCGAGAAAAAAAGCTTCTCGGGATCTCCAAGGTACTTTGTAAATGCTTTTTATATAATTTTGTCATTGCTTTTTCTCTGACTTCTTTCTGCTTTCTTTTGCAGCTTTGAAGAAAAAGTACTCGGAAGAGACCGAAGCTTTGAAGCTTGAAGTAAAAACCTTCCGCAATGACTCGGAGAAGGTAAAGGCGTATGCTTGAAGAAACTTTAGCCCGGCTCTACCGATTAGGCGTGGTGTCGATCGAGATCTTTTGCGTGGCTAAGGCATCGATTGAAGAATTGCCCACCCGTCTCGAAGGCTTCGAAGACGTGGGTCAACCTTGCCGAAGTTCTCAGCAAGGTCTTGCCACTATGCCGAGGAGGCCTGAAGATGTTGGTCTGACACAGGTTCAGTTCCTTTCGACCGATCGAGCGGACCATCAATTTTGCCAAGGATGCAAGTGTTGCTTGGCGTTCAGGGGTGTCTTGGCTCGCATCCGAGTAGTTGATCCCAACTTTCCTCTTGGTAGAGTGATGGATGGGACTCATACTCCTGAGGATGAACAAGCACTCGTGGAATCTGAAGCTGCAGTCCTGCCCTTAGCTCAGGAGTTTACTGATCTTGTAGAGATTACGCCCGGTGCGTCTTGATGATGGTGATGATCATCGGTAGTGAACTTCTTTACTTGTAATGAAACTTTGGTGCCTTCCCTGATAATAATAAAAAGAATTTTCTTTCTTGAATCTTGGTCAAATATCTTGTTGCTGACCTTTGACTGTCGCATTCTTTTTGGTGTTGTGAATCCATCTAAGGATAGTTAATGTTGTAGTCATTTTCAATGATTAGTTCGGACCGTAGGCCCTCATCCGAGTTCTTTCTCTCAAGAAGTCGGGATAGGTCGAGCTCTCTCTTGGTTCTCATCTAGTCCTGAAAAGGAGCTAGGATAGGGGCGAGTGTTGACTTCTTTTAGCCTTACTCTCATCGGTGTTGTGAAAACAACCCGAATAGTTGGGCTTAGGCTAGGTTGTAGCCATTTTGCACTTCAACAAATAGTTCGGACCGTAGGCCCTCATCCGAGTTCTTTTTATCTAGAAGTCGGGACAGGTCGAGCTTTCTTTTTGCTCTCATCTAGTCCTGAAAAGGAGCTAGGATAGGCCGAGTGTTGACTTCTTTAGCCGTACTCTCATCGGTGTTGTGAAAACAACCCGGGGGGTCGAGCGTTTTTTGCTCTCATCGGGGTTTGCCCGGGGGGTCGAGCGATTTTTTGCTCTCATCGGGGTTTGCCCGGGGGGTCGAGCGATTTTTGCTCTCATCGGGGTTTGCCCGGGGGGTCGAGCGATTTTTGCTCTCATCGGGGTTTGCCCTGAAGTCCAAAGCTTTTTCGGACTGTAGGTCCTTATTCGAGTTCCATATTCTAGAAGTCGGGATCTGGTTCTGGAAAGAAGCTGGGATACTGTAATCTTTCTTATGAATCTTTGTTGAAGGAAGTAGTACATGTCTAGGCGTAAAATCGTCGTAATTGAGAGATGTGCCATGAATTTTTTATTGGGGCTCCGTCTTCATCATCGGTTCGTAGGATCCCCGGTCCTGTTACTTTTTGTTACTATGAAGGGACCTTCCCATGGGCTTTGAGTAGTTTGTGTCTTCCATCCGGTTTTTGTATTTTCCCGAGAACTAGATCGCCGGCTTGTAAGGTTCTTGGTTGAACGCTTTTGTCGTAATATCTTCTCGGTCCTTGCATGTATCTTGCTCGATTGTAGGGTTGCATTGACTCGACTTCTTCTAAGTCGTCGATTTCTAGTCTCCCCGGTTTCCTCTCGCTTCTCCTTCATTATATTGCTCAATTTTGGGGATGTCCATATTAAGTCTGGCTGGTAATACGGCTTCGATCCGTATACCAAGAAGAAAGGTGAGTAGCCAGGTTGCTCCTTATCTCGAGTTCTTAGTCCCCGGCACTACTTTGGGTAGTTCATCTATCCATTTTGCTCCGTAATCTTTGAGGTCTTCATATAATCTTGGTTTTAATCCTACCAAGATGAGTCCGTTGGCTCTTTCTACTTGACCGCTTGCTTGAGGATGAGCCACCGATGCATAGTCAATGTTGAATCCACGCCTTGAGCCCAAATTTTTGAATTCATTAGTCTGTAAATGGTGATCCTAGGTCCGTAATTATCCCGTTTGGCATCCCAAATCTATGCATAATTTTTTGGATGAACTCTTATGCTTTGGCTGAGCTGTATTTTACTAATGGCTTGTATTCTATCCATTTGGTGAACTTGTCGATGGCCACGAACATGTACTCGAACCCTCCTTTAGATTTCTTAAGTGGCCCGACTTGATCAAGCCCCCAAAGATGAGAACGGCCATGCTTTGGTGGGATGCATATTAGATTGTGAGTCGAACGTGTGCTTGTCTTGCAAACATTTGATAATTTTTGCAAGTATTTGACTAGTTCTTCAGCGTCTTTTTAATGCTGTTGGCCAATAGAATCCTGATCGAAAAGCTTTTCCCGACTAGTGTCCTTGAAGATGCATGATTTCCGCAGCACCCCGAGTGCATTTCTAATAATATTTCTTTCCCCTCTGTTGTTGATACGCATTTCAATAATACGCCTGATGATGCTGCTCTTTTGTAAAGATTATCTCCTACTAAGACGTAGTTTTTGCTTCTTCCGATTATCCGAAGTTGCTTCGCTTTTTTATTTCCGTGTAACTTCTTTTTCTTGATGTAGTCTTTGAATACTTGCATCCATGTTGAGTAGTCTCAATGGCCGATCATTAGAATTTGCTCTTGCTTTGTCTTCTTCTTCTCGTCTTCTTTTTTAGTCTGCCTTGATAGATGGTTTGTTTAATTCTTTTACAAAAACTCCAAATGGGTACTTTTGCCCTATCTCGAGCCTAGTTTGGCTAACACATCACCTGCAACATTTGAATCTCGTAATATATGATGTATTTCTAGACCTTGAAAATTCTTCTCGAGTTTTCTCGATTTAGCAATAATAGGCGTCCATGTTTTCCTTGATGCAATCCCATTCTTTATTGACTTGGTTGATTACTACTGCTGAATCTCCGTAGACTAGTAATCTTTTGATTCCAAGTGATGTTGCGATTTGTAGGTCGTGGATGAGTGCTTCGTACTACGCCGTTGTTGGTAGCTTGCCATAAAATTTGTAGAACATATCTCGAGTTGTTTTCCATCGGTGCGATAAGTAGTACTCCCTCCCCCCCCCTCCTAGTTTTAGAGATCCATCGAAGTACATTTTCCAATGGTCTAGGATGGCGTTTGGAGTAGGTTGTTGTATTTCGAGTCCATTCCGCAATGAAATCGGACAATGCTTGAGATTTAATTGCCTTTCTTGGTGTGAATTCTATCTTGAGTGCTCCGAGTTCAACCGCCCATTTTGAAATTCGTCCCGTTGAGTCTCGGTTTCTTAAGATGTCTCCGAGTGAAAAATACATTACGGACGACTACTTTGTGTCCTTCAAAATAATGCCTAAGCTTCCTTGAAGTTATAAGTATCGCGTAGAGTAGTTTTTGCACGTGAGGATATCTCACTTTTGATACTTGTGAGTACTTCACTTATGTAGTATACTGGCCGTTGTACTTTGTAGATGTGTCCTTGTTCTTCTCTTTCGACCACAATAGCCGTGCTTACTACTGAAGTAGTTGCGGTAATATAGAGCATAAGGTCTTCGTCTTTTTTTGTGGTATTAATACTTTGGAGATGTGCTTTGATGTATGCTTTTAGCTTGTCGAAGGCTTCTTGTGCTTCTTCGTTCCGTAAACTTGTCTGCTTTCTTTAGTAATTTGAAAAAAGGTAAGCCTTTTTCCCCTAGTCTAGAGATGAATCATTGAGTGCTGCCATGCAACCTTTGTTAGTTTCAGAGATCCTTGATATCTGCCGGGTTGTCCCATGTCGGTTATTGCCTTGATTTGTTTTGTGCTTGCTTCAATTCCTCTTTGGTCGACCCGAGAAATCCGAGTAGTTGTCCTGATGATACGCCAAATACACATTTGTTGGGGTTAAGTTTCCACTTCCATCTTTTGAGATTGTTGAAAGTTTGTTGTAGATCTTCAATCGGAGAATCTGAAGTTCTTTGTTTTGACGACTACGTCATCTACATATGCTTCTCGTTCCTTCCAATTTGATCTCCTAAACAAGTCCGGATTGCTCTTTGGTATGTTGCTCCTGCATTTTTGAGTCCAAAAGACATTGTTTTGTAACAATAAGCGCCGAAAGGTGTGATGAAAGAAGTTTTGCTTTGGTCTTCTTCTTTTAGTGCAATCCGGTGATATCCCGAGTAGCAATCTAGAAAGGATAAGAGAGCTGATCCTCTTTGTTGAATCCACTATCTGATCAATTCTTGGTAATCCGAAAGGGTCCTTTGGACAGTGTTTGTTAAGGTCCGTGTAGTCGACACATATACGCCATTCATCTGTGTTCTTTTTTTTTTTGTGTACCGTAACGTGGATTTGCCAACCATGCCTGGTGTAAGATTTCTTTAATGAACCCCGCCGCTAGTAGTCGGGCTATTTCTTTTTTATTGCTTCCTTCTTGTCTGGTGAAAAACGTCGTAGTCTTTGTTTGATTGGTCTTGCTCCTTTGTTGACTTCAATTTTGTGCTCGACCAACTCCCTTGGGACTCGGGCATATCTACTGGTTTCCGTGCAAATATATCCTTGTTATCCCGTAAGAAGTTGGTGAGCGCGAGTTCCTATTTGATAGGCAAGTGTGCGCTGATTGTGGCAGTCTTTGATGGATCACCTGTTCCTAAATCAATCATTTTGGTGCCCTCTCCTTCAGCTGTGGTGAGTATACTTTGTTTTTTGGCTGGTATCTCTAGTTCTTCTGTTCTTATTTCTGCTATTGCCGAGTTGATTTCATGTAACACCCCCGGTGTTACGTTAGCCTAAACCTGCCATGTCATCATCATCATTGCATAAGCATTCATGATTAGCAAACCCTAATGAAAATAATTAAAATGAGTTTACAATTCTAGGGTGTTGGTTGAGCTCTTTCATATCGTATGCGTATGTGCATGTCATTAAACCTTGTTCACAATTTTACTTTTGTTTATAAAAGCAACCAAATAAAAGCAACCTTGGTATGTACAAGTGCTTGGCTAACCTTAGCTCACACCCTAACCATATTTTATAAGTCAAATGATGCAAAAGAAAGAATCAAAATTGAATTCGAATCCGAATCCCAAAACCCTAACCCTAGTGGTTAAGTGTTGGAATTCGAATTTCATTTTCAATTTTGGTGAGCTAACCATAATTAATTTTATGAGTAAAAGTTGCTAATCAATGGCACCATTTCAAAGTATGAAGTTTGTACTTTGAAAGTGTACTATTGGTTGGGTTTGAAAAGTACCACAATATCATTAATTAATTGCCCAAAAGTCCAATTTGAAATTCCTTTTCAAAGACCCTAATTTTCAAAGTGTTTTTGCCCCTTTTCAATTTCACCGCAAAATATTCAAAATTTGGGAAAACTCCAAAATACAGTTTGTGCATCTCTTTGGGCTCTACAACTTTGGTATATAAAGTTTTTCAAGTTTTTGAATAAAATTTGAACTAATTTCAAAAGTTCTCCAAATTGGGAAATATCCCCTTTTGATTTTTAAACTCCAATTCAAAAAACTATTTGTTTTCATGAAAAACTTTCTAAATGAAAGTTGTAGCTCTTGAGAAAATGAACAACTTTTCTTTTTGAGATTTTCATCTTTTATTCAAAAATTAAAAGTAATTTTGAAATTCTTAAAATCAAGGTTTTGTCCTCTTTTTGAATTTGAAATACAAATTCAAAATATATTTGAAATCTGACAAAACTTCTTAAATAGAAGTTGTAGAGAATTAAATTTTGCACAATCTGTATTTTGGGAATTTTTCAACTTTTATTCAAGTTTTGGGAGTAATTTGAAAAGGGAAGTGTTGAGCCGGCACTCGCTACGGTGAACCTGGGGGGGACACCTCACCCACACCCATGCCGACCGGCCGGCCGGCCGTCGCCGTGGCCATTCTCGGCGGTTCCGGCTTTCACGCGCCTCCAACCACCTCACTTTGCCGTCGTGAAGGCCCTGGTTTCCTCCTCGGCCGCTCCTTGCTCCTTAAAAGCCATCACCGTAGACGTCATCCTCCTTTTCTTCACTCCGCCATGGCCCGCCACTTCTCCTTTTCTGCGAAATTCACGCTCGTTGCTCTGCAATTGCTCCTCCACTCTTGTCCACAGCTCCGTATGTCCCTTGCGACTCCACTTGAGCCCCGCTCTCGCTTCCTATCGTCGCCAGAGTCACACGAGTCACCCGCTTCTTCCCAATGCGGCGGCAGCAGCGCGCCCCATCTCACCGCCGTCGGCCGCCGCAACCAAGCCATCTCTGCTTCCACCAGACACATCATCAAGCCGTGGTGAGCATCCTCTTGCGTCCCTATCCCCCCACGTTTTGATCAATCCGAACCGGCGCGGCTTACCACCGTCGCCGTCGTGGTGTGCGAGCCGCCATGGCCACGGTCATGTCTCCTCCGAGCGTGGCTTTGGTCGGTTTGACCCATGGATGGGTTCGCCGGAGTGTTAGTAAGGTCGTGGTGTCGTTTTCGTCGGCGTTAGGATCATCGTCGATGAGCTAGCTGCCGTCGCCGCCCGTCATTCCGTCGGCCGAGAGAAAAAGGAGAGGGAGGGAGAAGGAGCCGACATGCGGGGTCCGCATGTCGGCGAGAGAAGAGAGAGGAGAGGCAGGCCGGGCGTGCGCGCGTCTGGGCAGGCCGTGCCCATGGGCTGGGCGGCACTGTGTCTGGGCCGAGTAGGCCGCCTGATGAGCCCGGAAAGAGAGGAAAATGCTTTTCCTTTTTCTTTTTAATTTCCAAATGCTGAATTTCATCTTTTTGTTATAAATTATTTTGGGCAACTAAAAATATGAAAAAATATGCTTTGTGCTCCTTGAGTAATGCTCTGTATAAGAAAAATACTAACCCTGGTTTTCAGTAACTTTTGTTTACAATGAAAATTGCTTCTTTTAATTGATAAATGCCACTTCCATTTTTTTTTTTTAATAATTAAAATCTAAGTCCAAAAATTATGAATTTTGTTTTGTGTGCTAATTAAGTGATGATGATCTTAATTATAAAGTTTGATCATGTTTTGACTAAGTTTTGTATTATGCTTAATTAATACCTTGTTTAATGAATGTTTAATTAATTAATCCTTTAACCAATTAGGGTGTAATTAATCTCCAATTAGTAAGTTACTTAGTGGCTTTCAACGACTGTAAAAATGGTCAATAAATTAGTAATCACCCTTAATCACTGTTAGTGTTGCCTGATTTTGGGATTGAGTGATGACCCTAGGCCATTAACCCTAATGACCTTCGGCATTTTATGTTGATTGCGTATCGTTAATCCGTCATCGTCGACATTAGTTATACCTTCTTAGTGCAACTATACCGTGAAGGAAAGTTGTACTTAAGATCGGTTAACAATCGTTGCATCATTATCGCATGCTCTTTTATTATTACATCATAATCATGCATCTCAATCGTGTAAGCCGTGCCGCCCGAAGAAGGTGTTCGACGTGAAGAGGTTGGTCCTGATCTCAACAGTGTCATCACTGCACCTAACTTCGTCGAGCCCCAAGGCAAGCCCCGGATGCATTCAGACCCTTCCTTGTATTTCGAAAATCTTTTATATTGTATGTTGATGATGTGATGCATCAGGTAACAGGAGTGGTGTGATCACCTAATTTGGTGCATTTACCATACCTTGATATATACCCTGGATACCTGTTTTAATTTCGAAAAAGCTAGTGCATGCTTAGCCCTGCAAATAGCACAGGCTTTATGAAATGTTTTTAAAAGATGTGATAACAAAAGTTCCCCTTGAGGGCAATTACGAAAACCTGATGCTACTTGTTGGTATCCCTTCACTTTGATCGGGTCAAGGGTACGCAACAAGAGCATGATGATGAGTAAATTGAGACCGGGTGGAGTGACTTGCACCACGAGGGGCTAGTGCCCCGGTGTAGTGTCGCCCACTTGTGAGTCGGTTAAGCACCGCTTCGTTGCCTTGGCCCTTGGATCATGAGGTTATTGGATAGTACTAGTCGCATGCTAATGGCGGTAAGCTCCCTTGTACTATCTTTGACGAGAACGGATAACCGGGACGGGAGTAGCGTGTACCCATCCTACGAGGCCACCGTGGAAGGGGACCGCGGCGTAGGGAAATGGTGTACTGTGCCTCGTGGCTAGGACCCGTTCGGTCGAGAAATACGAGCGTGAGTTGATGTATGTAAGATGTTCGGTCCTGCATACATCGTGTGGCTAGGAAGCCCCACCGGGTATATTAAGCGATTCGAATCGTCGTGTGCTCCACGATATGGGAGCCGTGATCCTAGCACCAAAGATCGTAGTAATAATGGAAGTTGATGATGGAAAGTTTTGAATCCGGTACTTGGTTGACAAGTGATTGATGTAGTAAAGTAAGGACTGGCTTAGTCTCTTTTTGCAAATGTGTCATTTGATCTTGTTAAAGCCTTACCTTGACTCCTATTAGCCAAATTCCCCGAAGTCTTCTCCCCAATTTTTGGACGGGTAAGTCTTGCGGAGTACTTTTTGTACTCGGGGTTTGTTCAACCCCTCATTGCGGGTGAACCGCGTGAGCAAGTGTGTTACTGGCCCTTGCTTTGCATGACGGCCGTTGATGAAGTGACCCGACGAGGAATAGATTGTGTGGCCCGTGGGCGGGGCACTTTCGTTGCGTGAGTGTAATAAAGTTAAGTAATGATACTTCCGCTGTTTTTGTAATAATGCTACTCGGTTTGTATAAGTTTGACAAAAGTTTTGTAAATTAAGTTATTGTAAGTCTTCCGCTACTCGGTATTTTGTATGAAAACCGTTGTAATACTTGTGATGTCTCTCGTAAGTATCGATCCCGGAAGAAACGTGGTTTATCGGGGGTCCACCCGACGTAACTCTTTAGGTTATGTATGTGGTACACAAGTACGGGGTGACAGAGGTCTTAGGGACAATGTCAGGTGCTTGTGGGCCATATAATTTAGAAGGTTCTGCCACATTTCACCTTGTACTTTTGAGGATATCTGTATTGCTTGTACATCGCATTCGTAAGCTTTTTTTAGGTCTCCTCTGAGAGAGAGTACTCCGTGTGGTCCTGGCATCTTGAGTAGTAGATATGGATAGTGTGGTATAGCCAAGAATTTCGCTAGTGCTGGTCTTCCTAATATCGCATGATACGATGATTCAAAATCAGAACTTCAAATTTGATGAGTTCTCGTCACGTAATTTGTGGGAGTTCCAAATGTTACTAGAAGTGTAATCATCCAAGAGGCATAGCTGGTCTCCCGGTACTATCCCATAAAAAAGGTACGCTTGTAGGTGTGATCATTTTTGAGAATTCTGTTCTCATTTTCCTCAGGGTGTCTGCAAATATGATGTTGAGTCCTGCCCCCCCATCGATGAGTACTTTGGTTACTGTTATAGCGGCAATTGTTGGTCCAAGTACTAATGGATATAGCCCCGCGCGTTCCAACACTTGTCCATTGGTCTTCCCGTGAGAACCGAATTGGATATTATGACCAATTTAAATATCTCGGTGTTCTTGGCTCTGCTCGCCGCCATGATTGTTCGCCAGCAAGCTTGTCTTCCCGTTTGCTCCTAGAACCGGGTACTCCCCGAGAATATTACTCGATCTTTTGTTGCTCTTGGATTTTGAAAACCGTTATCGGTTGTGTTGTCTTCTTCTTTTTTTCTTTTATTTTCTTCCTTGTCTTGTTTGTCTTTTCTCATATATTTTTCTTGAAAGATGCGACACTCCCCCATTGGGTGATAGATGCATTTCATGTTTTCGAGGTCTTCAAATCTTCTTGCCGGGTAGAATTTCTTTCTTTCGGTGGATGCCACCATGTTGTCAGAATATCTCTTTTTATTGTGGAATTCTTGTCTGTTGTCTTGAATATTCCATCTTCTCGAGTTGTCTTGATATCTCGAGTTGTCTTGATAACCCGAGTTGTTTTGGTTGTTCCATCTTGTATTGTTTTGATCGCTCGAGTTGTTTCTTCCGTGCGTGTTGTTTCTCCTTTCTCGAGTTGTTTTACGTTTGTCCGGAAATCTTTCTCTTGTCTTCTCTTCTGCGTGATCATTTTTTCAACTGTTCTTTTGAATTCCTCGTTTGTCCGAGGGTTTTCCTTGCGAAAATCGTAAAACATCCATCTTACTTTTTAGACCGTATGAAAATGCTTCTATTACTTCTCTCTCGGTGATGTCATGTACTTGTGCTCGAAGTTCTCCAAATCTTCTATAGAAGTCTCGAGGCTTTCTCACTGATTTTGCTTAAACCTTTCAACTCGGCTTGCGTTATTGGGTGGATTAGTATTCCTGCAAAATTCTCGCAAAATGCTTTTTGGAGGTCGCCCCATGCTTTGATAGATCCGGGTCGTAACTTATCGAACCACTGGAGTGGTAATGTTTCCAGGGCCATCGGAAAAAATAATGCTTTTATATCGTCATCGCCTCCGGCTAGTTCTATAGATTGAGAATAAATCCTAAGCCATTGCATTGGTTCAGTCTTGCCATCATATTTTGAATGATTGGATGGTTTAAATTTGTGAGGTAGTTTGACTGTGAGTAGTCTTCCTGTGAAGCAAGGAAATCTGTCGGGTACTTTTTGTGGTCTGTAGTCGGAATCTGCCTGGCTGTCGTATTTTGAAATAATTCTGTGGGGACTTCTGGGTGGTGTTGGAGATCTTCCCCTGTTTTCCCTTGTTTTTTCTGTCCAATCGTGATGAGGCTGAGCTCTTCTTTGATGATTTGGAGTTGATAATCTTTCGAAAGCGGAAATCCTCCGAGTTCTTTGACTTGTCTGTTCAGATGATATGTGTCGGGGAGGTACTCGGTCGTCTTGTATTCTTTGCGCAGTATCTCTGAGTAGACTTCTAAGCCTGGCTTGTTCTTCACTTGGTCGTTGTATGGCGTCAATTTCATTAATTAATTCTTGTATCTTGTCGATAGGATCGAGCCTTGTCCTTGCCGCAGCTTCGTCTTTCTTCGGGCTCTTTTTTTCGGCTCTTTTTTTTTGATTGTACTCGGCTAGTTCTTCTTCATATTTGCGCCATGCTTCTCTTCTCTCATGAACTTCGGTTCCTTCTCCCTCCTTTTTTCTTGTTTCTTCTTTCTCTTGCTTTTTAAGGTCGGTCTCTCCTTCTCTCGTGGACGGAATTTGCTTTGGAATATCGCCTTCGATTCTTCCGATGATCCGTAGTCGGGTTGGACCGGTGGTACTAGAGGTCGCCTTATCATGAAGACTTCTTCGTGCATGTTGTGTGGATGGCCAAGTTCTTCTCCTTCTAGAGGTTTACCGTATTGAAAAGGAAGGAAGGTAGAGTACTTATCTTGTTTAAAGATGTTCCATTGGTCGAGGTCGTAAGATTCCATTGCCTTACGGGTGATACTCGATATATTCGTGCCGAAGTTGTTGAAACCGTAGTGAAAAGAACTCGGCTTGTCTTGTATATTTGGGTTTTCGGCTTCCTCTGTGAGCTTGAGTCTTGAAAAAAAATTCTTGTATCTTCGGCTCGGGTCCTTGAAGTAGTCGACCACGGAGAATTCCTTGTTCGATGCGCCGCCCGCACCCACCCGAAAACGAAGGTTGATCCCGCCGGAAAAATCATCATGTGTAGGTCCGTCGAGCTTTTGACGTTGATTTCGCCGAACGCCCCTACCGCGCGCCGGTACCGCGGTGTTTGACCACCGATAGCCTGCCACGGGGTTCCGTAGCGATTGATTCGGACCTCGGCGAACAACTAGAACTTCGGCGGTTTCACGCAAAGACACACACGGTTTATCTGGTTCGAGCCCTCGTCGTCGAGTAAAAGCTCTACTCCAGTCGGTCTTGGCCTTTTTGCGTTGGATTGATGTCCGATTGTGTGTTGTTAGTCTGTTACAAAAGAGGGTGCTTCGGCTCCTTTTTATAAGAGGAAAAGAGCCAAAGCTATGGTTTCTAATTCTAGTCGGATCCATAGGAAGTGTTCTGCTCGATTCACAGAGGTTACTTTCTATTCGCCTAACTAGGATGGTCCGTATTCTACTCGATCCGTCCTCCTTGCCCTTGTCCCGACGAGAGCCGTCTTTGGTGGATAGCCGTCTATGTCCCGTATCGACAATTATGTACCTACCAATATCAGTGGGACATACAAGCAATAATTTAAGGGTAAGATGCTGTTAGTATCATACAATAATTTATGGGTACGATGCTGCTTGAATTAATTGTCATCAGTACACATCAAAGTGGAATGAATGGTCAAGGAAATATTGCAGATCTGTAAACTGAAAGTCACCATGTAAATTGCATAAAGGTCACCATAAAGTTGCAGACTAAATTTTTTGTTTACTAGAACTAAAATACAGTAAATGAGCATATTTCGTCTGCATAGAAAGTTAGACCCACAAGAGCTAGGATCAACCAAATTTAACATACTAGGACCCGGAGCTAATTTGGAGGAAACACAAAAAATTGATGTTATTTATGTCTCAAAATGTTCTTGAACAGCAGGCATCTGCAGTTGGTTAGCTATAACCATAGGTAGAAAAAAAAAAGTCAGAAAATATTTTTTCTTCAACCGTATCTCAACAGCGGTACCTACTCCATCCGGGTCCCACCCGTGTGCTGCCTGGCACCCCTCACTCTGACAGCAGGACAGCTGTAGTACAGCTCACGGCAGTACAACAGGAGTAAGTTTGAAATTTTTGAACCTCCCTGTATTTTATTTACTGTTTATCACATGCAATATCTTTTACATGCATTTTCAATTCGGTTCATTTTCATTTATTATATTTAGAGAATATGTAAATACATATTTCAAGTATTTTCTATTATTTAATGTTACCTAGATTTTTTGTTAACTTTTTTTTATTTATACTGTTTATCAAATGCAATATCTTTTACACGCATTTCAATTTGGTTCATTTTTATTTATTTATATTTAGAGAAAATGTTAATACATATTTCAAAGTATTTTCTATTATTTAAATACATACCTTACAACATTTTTTATTCTACCCGTTTCTTGATTTGTTTCATGCAAATTTTTCAAACACTTCTCTAGGTACATAAACCCTCTATGCACTATTTGCAATATCTAATTTAAGTATCTTTTCCCGTGACATGGAATGGAATGGTAATCCTAGTGATCGCCTATTTGCATGATTGGCAGCTAATCAGCAAACGACAAAGATTTTCCTCAATATTTTAATTAATAAATACTCTTTCTTTCACAATCGTGTTTTTATACTCTTGTTCTTGTTCTTTCCTGGTTTCACATCGATTATTTGTTAAACCAATTTTTTATTTTATTTTGCCACATTTTCATATGTTTTTATTAATCTTTTTTTATTTAAATTTCTCAATGGTTAGGCAAGTACATTATTATTTTTAATTTATTTCACCCATTATATGTTTTCATATAATTACTATTTCCAACAAGGTTAATTTTATTTTATTAATTAATTATGAAAAAATACTTTTTTCAAACAGTTTTCTAAGCAACACACTTTATCCTAACTTTTTTATTTTGTTTTCTTTGCTAAGTATGCAATCTTTTTAACTTCCAGCTTATCCATATCGTGAGAAAAAAAGCCTTTCAACTTTTAAAAACAAAATACTAAATATACTCAATCTCCACATTTTGCACTAAGTTCGGCTAGCATTTTGACCCTTTCGTATGGTACAGTTCCAGGAAGAAAAATACAAAACATAAATAAGTGCCTCAAGTAAACAACCTGGTGTTCTTGTCCTCATGTGCATAATACTGAATTTCAAGTTCATATTTAGTATAACTCAGACCTTTGATAACAGAGGCTGTAAGCTTGGTTTTTATTTATTCAAACCATCATATGTTTCTCATAATTACTGTTTCCAACGACCTGCAACACTTTTTATTCTACCCATTTCTTGATTTATTTCCTATAAATCTTTCACACACATTCCTAAGTACATAAAACCTCCGTGCACTATTTGCAATATGTTTCACACACATTTTCACTTCTGTTTATTTATTTATTTCAAGTTCATATTTAAAAAAACATTGCTTTTAAAAAAAGGTTCGGTAATGATATTTTCTAAAATTATATGCACACAAACACTGAACAAATCATCATTGGGAAATCCAACTCTAAAGGCATAGAAAAAAATTATGTTCATCTAGATATATGACCAATGAGTAGTTTGACAAGAAAAAAATTAGTAGATGCATACACGGCATTCCAATAAATAAGCAGATATATTACAGAGAAAGATGATGCTATGGATCTGAACTTTATACTGCAAATGCATCCTAGGGATCTAAGAATGGCTCAAGAACGGAAAAGAAAAAAGTTACAATAGTGTACTGTAGAGATAGAGCGGCGAGAGCAGCTGGCAGGTGCTGTGTAGAGCAGCAGCGGCGAGCGGCGGTGCAGAGCGGTTGGGAACAGCGGCGAGTAGCGGCGGGGAGCAGCGGCGGTTGGGAGCAGCTGCGAGGAGCCGCTTGCTGGACAGTAGCTGCGAGCGACGTTGGAGCATATGCAGCAGATTAGGGACCGCGGCGAGTAGTAGAGAGAGAGAATGGAGAGATTGTGGGAGAGACAGAGAGAGCTCGATGGGGAAGAAGGGAGTACGGCCGGAGAGAATGGGAAAGAAAGCAGAGAAGAAGAGAGAGAGAGAACGGAAGGCCACTTTATGGTATAGAGAGAGAGTACGTGATGCGACAGGGGAGAGATAGTACAGGCATTGGGCATTAGGCTGAACGAGCCGACTCCCATTCATACCTGAGCCAAAGGTGACGAGCCGGACGCGTTGAGCCGAGAAAGAACTGCGAAAAGCACGCATGCATGTGGGACCCAGGTCAAAAAGCAACCAATCAGAACGAGCAAATAAGCTGCGCGGCCGCTACTACTTGGTGTTGCATTTCAGCGAGAGACAGTTCAAGCAGGCTGATGCAGTTCCTTAAGAAGAATCCCTCCGGTGCCTCTGCTTCCGCCTCCGGGGAGGTGTACAAGGGGATCCTCGGCGGCACGAGCACATGGTGTCTAGCGAGAAGGCCGGCGGAGGACGAGCATGATGAGGAGGCGTTGCTCTTTGCCTGCTTCATTTGTAGTGTAGGGAGCCATCTGTTGATCCAGTGGTCACCAAATGCAAACCCTACTTTTGTGAACCTTGGGCTTCGAAGGAATGAATCAGTTTGGTTTGCTTTTGTTATATATGCAAGTTGAAACTGATCTTCAGAGGCTCTATCAGGATGCTCGGAACAAGCTAAGTGGGCAAAAGATTGATATTTTGCTTGCTATTTGCCCGACAAAAAAGACAGCTTTTATAGTAATATTTCTTGGATTTTGTTATTTGTTTGTCGACTGATTTTTTGTTTTGTTATCTGTCAAATTTTTGGCCTTTGGATCAGCTTTTAGATCTGTGTTTCGTTTGCTGGGCGCGCCAGGTGTTGTCGGGTTTGATTTGTGACCCGTTAACCCGTTTTTTCGAAATCCGAGCTTGTCCGTATCATTATCTATCTTTTTCTCTCGTCCCAATTTTTTTTCTGGAACGGGAAACTCTCTCTGTGCCCGTTGAGGGGGCTGTGAGTTGGGCGACGGGCCGTGGGGGGGCAGCGGCGACCGTGCTTTGGGCAGCCGGTGTTTGGCTGCGGGGGCGGCGTTGCGGCGGGCTTGGTCTGCGGGGCGGCCGTCGGGCTGGGGCAGCGCGGCGGCAGGCTGCTCGGGATTTTGCTGTGCTTTTTGGTTGCCGTCGTCAGGCGTCGGGCGCTGGGATTGCGCGGTCGGCGGGCTGTGATCTGTGGTGGTTGCGTCGAGCTTTTTCCCGCCGTCTTCGTCTGTTTGTTGTGGTGAGCATCCCCTCCAGTGCTTCCGTCTCTCCTTCTCGCTCTCTTCTCTCTCCTTGGGTTTTTTTTCTTCCGTTTGAGTTGGATTTTAGTTGATTTTGGCGACTGAGTGCGCTGTGACTATATGTTTGCCGATGGTCATGGCCTGGATGCGTGAGCAGTGGCCAATCCCGATCTGAACCTGTTGCTTTTGGATGCCAGGCTGAAGAACTAGTAGTGAGGCAGGGAGAGCGTGCTTTTCCTTGGTGTTTGGCTGATCTTATTTGTGGCTGAATTTGGCCGTCGAGGGCATGCCAGATTCAAGTGTTGTCATAGACAAGGGTCAGTCCCTTTTATCGTTCTTGTCTGATCTTATTTGTGGGTAGTGCAAAAATAATTTTCATCGGTGACAAATAGCCCAGCGCAGTACCAGTTCTGTAAAATATTAGAAAAATTCAAGAAGAACAGTTTAATCTTCTTTAGATCCATCATGTCATCGTTTTTGCACTGTTTTCTGGCCATTTTTGCAGGTCTGGCAGTAGGGTAGCCTCTGTTAAATTGATTTATCATAGCTTTGAGCTGATGCAATTAAGGCTCTTCTGCATTCTTGCCTAAGTCTATCCATAACCTGCAATAGCCCAGAACCACTCTTCTTCAGTTGCCTTATCCCCGAGTCCATAGCATGCTCCATTTTTAGATATAAATCGATTTGGTGTGTCAAGTTATGGAGCAGATATCTGATTATTTGTGATAGTACATAGTAGCCCATGTTTCATTTATTTTTTTATATTTCTGAGTTCTGAATCAAACAAGAAGGCATCTGAATATTTTTGTGGTGCTGTGTAGTTTCCTGAGTTCTGAATCAAACAAGAAGGTAAATTTAATCCTCATCTCAGGGACCATTTTGGGCCAATATATGCACGAATCAGATAGCTGCCATTTGAGGCTGGTTGATGACTCGCTTGTGGTGTAGTCAACTGGCAGAGTTATAGTTTGAGTGTGTATATGACATTATAGTGTTAGTGTCTATATGCCATAGTTGTAGTATGATTTTGTGTGTGTGTGTGTGTGTGTGTGCATGATTCAGTTTGTTGTTAGTTGTTCAGTATTGAGTCTCTGTGTGTGTGTGTTTATATGATAGAGTTGTAGTATTAGTGTCTATATGTCAGAATTGTAGTATGAGTGTTTGTGTGTGAGTGTGAGTGAGTGTGTGTGTGTGTGTGTGTGTGTGTGTGTGTGTGTGTGTGTGTTTGTCTGTCTATTTGTCTTTTTGTGTGTGTGTTTGTGTGTGTGTGTGTGTGACATAGTTTTAGTATTAGTGTCTATATGTTCGAGTTGTAGTATGTGTGTGTGTGTGTGTGTGTGTGTTTGTGTGTGTGTTTTTTTTTAATTTGAAGGACTGTGAATCAAATTGGTAATGATTATTTGAGTCTACATGTTTGAGTCTGATTAGGCTGGGGTTGTTGTTCATGAAGAAGATTATGACTTTTTGATTGATCTATTAATCTGATTGGCCGTGAACAGGATCAGGTAGCTGCAAGTCCAGACCATGAGTTTGTGTCATAACTGAGAATTTTTTTGTTTGTGTGTTTTTTCTTGATATTTATACCGATACTGAATAGAACCAGTAGCACCTTACGATTTTTAGCTTCTTGGTTTTTATTTTTTTTATTTTTTATACCAGAGTTCTTACCATATTGTTGCAAGGAAAGCTAATACAGCCTCCATGTCGATCTGCTGTGAGTGGCTTGGGATGGTTTGAATCAAGAATAATTGTGTTCAGCTTTTTATTCATGGACTGGAAACCATGGTTTGTATCATTTTTTGTGCTGGAAACCTCACGGTGTGTTTTGAAAGTAATTGGACCTCCCTGTCTCTGGCATGGCATGATTTGGTGTTGTGCCTATGCGAGGTAGCTATGGTATGTGCCGTGTGGCATTGTTTTAGTAGGATGAGCATTAGGGGGATGTATCACTGTTTCTCAAAATTGTTGCATGTACTAGTGGAAAGGCTGTATCCAAAAAGCCAAAGTTCCATTTTTAGGGAGACATATAATGATCTATTAGTGATTGCTGTGGATGGTGTGTTCAGTGTCTGGATTTAGGTACGCTATACTGTGGGTACACTCTGTACTTTTTTTATTCAGCCGGTCTACTGCAAATGTTGCTTTTTTCACGTGTTGATTAAGAAGGGTTGAGAGTAGTGACTAGTGCTGCACTTGTAGATGTATCAGTCTATTTTTTGAGATGTGGTAGGGGGGCAAAATTGACAGCCCTCTGCTGGTTTGCTTATCTGCAAGCAAGATATGTGAGGCACAGTGGAGGTGTAGAGCTCTCCAAAATGCCTACCAGCAGGTGTAGAGCTCTCCAAATGCACGCCAGCAGAAGGGGCTGTACAGATTGTACTGTGGCACTAGCAGGGGCTTTGAGTTGTATCCTGTTTGAGAGTGATGAATTATTTTTTTCAGAGAAATGGACTTTGTCAATGGTGATGGCGGCTCCCCAACAGATGAAGCTTTGTTTGAGTTATTTAAGAAGCAGGTTTGTAGTGTGTGCTTTGTTTGCAGGTTGTTCAAGTTTTTTAGGTGTTTTACTCTCCTTTTTCCCTTGCAGATGGTTAAGAGAATGAGGATTAAGCTTAGTGATTCTATTTTGAGTGATGTAAAGAATGAAAAGGTTGTTTCTGGAGATTTCTATGACCCTTCTCACCCTGATATTTCTTTCAAATCAAGGATGGATTCAGTCTTTGGTTGTTCATTGAATGAGAAGGTGTGCGTCCCTTTTTTGTCTATTTTGTTTATTTACATTGGAGTGTCTTATATATTTTATTGGCAGGCCATTTGTGGTATTTCTGATATCTTTGAGAAGTATTGCGTCAGCTTTCCATTGAAGCAAAAGAAGGAGACTGAGAATATGATTGTTGAAATGTTGAAGTTGGTTGTGGATGGTCTTCAGTTCATAGTTATGGTTTTTTCTTCCTAAGAAGTTTGGTCTAATCTTTTTTGTGATTTTTTTCCATTTTGCCTTTTTTGTTCATTGTGGTCTGGTGTTCATTTGTATAGGTGATCAATTCTGCACACTCATTTGTAAGAGCAAGCGCAAGGCTGGTGATTCATGCTAGTGCCCCACTTTAGGTCATCCTCAAGCAAGGAAATCTTATGTTGCTGATAAAGAGAATTTCCGTGGAAGAGTTCTGTTCAACTCCAATGAAAATTGGTGCGACAAACCTGTGGATGTTTCTTGCGAAGCTAAGAATACCGAAACCGATGTCTGTCTTGCAAAGCGTACCAAGCTCAACTCTATTCAGGTTGTAGTTCTTATCTTTGCATTGTTTCTTTCTTCTTTCTTCTTATTATTTTTTTTTTATAGAAATCCAAGGCTGCTGTGAATGTTGACCATGTTGATGAATGTATGATTGATTTTACTGCTGATTACTGCAAGGTCATCTTTCTTATTTGCTTTTGAGTTTGTTCAATATTGTTCTTTTTCCAAATCTAATTATGTTGTATTCATGTTTCTTTGTTCTTATTATTTTTTTGCACAGAAATCCAAGGCTGCTGTGAATGTTGACCATGTTCATGAATGTATGATTGATTTGACTGCTGATTATTGCAAGGTCATCATTCTTATTTGCTTTTGAGTTTGTTCAATATTGTTCTTTTTCCAAATCTGATTATGTTGTGTTCTTATTTATGTAGAAATCTCCCGAGGTTGTTTTTGTGAAAGAGAAGCTTTTCAAAGATAAACTGAATGAAATGGGTAGGAATCTGATGTGTTGTATAATGATAAGTATCACTTATCCTTTGTTAGCCAAGATCTTCCCAACAAGCATTGCAAGTTTGATTCTGTTGGTTATGATTGTGTTGATAATTCTTCCAAGTTTCCTGTAAATGCTCAACAAAAGAAGCTCTATGAAGTTGTTTGTTTGCTAGCTTCAAGTAGGCATGCCAAGTAAGATTTCTCTTCTTTTTTGTCCTTCATTGCGTTAGTGTTGCAGCCTCTTTTGTTTTAATCTTTTTCTTCTTTTTTTCTGTAGGACTGTTATTGTTGACATTGGGGGTTGCACTTTGAAGTGTTTTGCTCTTGGTGATTCTTTGGCGTCTGGACACGAAGTCTGCTCCTATGTCATCAATTGTATTTGCCGAAAGTTTTTCTTGGATGAGAGACCGACTATTTCTTTGAAGCACTACTTTTTCTCTTGTGTCTCAGTACGTGCCCCTTCATTCCTTCTTTTCTCTTTTTTTGTGTGCTGACTCCAATTGTTGGCTAATGTTTCATACTCTGTCATTTTGAGCAGGAGGTTTTCATGAGTGATTCCAAGGATTATTCATATGTTGGAAACTGTTTCAGGCGTGCTTCTACTGTTTTGCCTCTCCCTCGCTGCGTAATGGTTGGTATTTGGTCCTAGAACTGAAGTAGAGCTATTTTTTTATAATTTGTATGGGGGATTCTATTTTGTGAATGGTTGCCTTTGCTTTTGCATATGCAGGATTAGATTTTTGGCTGCCATATCTTTGTTAGTAATCTCATCTTTTTTAGGTAAAACTGCATATGTAGCTCATATGTTTAAGTGCTATTTTTTAATTTGATGTTTAGCTGCTACTGGGTTGTTTGCCTGTAGAGTTATTTGAGGAGTGCTGCTTGTCAATTCAGTATGCAAAGTTGGAGAAAATCAACACTGTTATGTTTGTTAGGTTGTCTTATACCTGAATGTTTAAGTAGTGAACTAAGAGTTATGCTATCTGAATTGTTTTTGCAGTTATTCTTCCTAGTATTATACGGTGATCACTGGTTTCTATTTGTCGTTGATTTGCCAAATAAGCTGTTTGTATTTCTTGATTCTATATTCTCAAAGGAAGATAAGTTTTCCATCCACACCAGAAAGAAGCTTGTAAGTACTTTTGTTTTTTCTTTTCTGCATCCCAGCTAGGCTATATCATTTCTATTTGTCTCTGTTTGGCAAAGTAATATGCAGCTTGATTCTTTTGCTTCTTAGATTGTAAGCTTTTGTCACGCTTGGAAGTTATTTGTGGGGACTGATTCCGGCTTCTCCTCGTTTCGTATTGGTTACCCTCACGTGCCCAAACAGACTAACAAGTATGTTTTTTGTTCACTACCCTTTTTTCAACTGTTCTTTTTTATTGAATCCCCTTTTCTTGCTTTTGTCATATCAGTGTTACAAGCTAATTTGTGTGTTTGTGTTGTAGGGTGGATTGTGGTGTTTTCCTTATCAAGTTCATGGAGAAGTGGCAATTAGGATGCAAGATGATTGAGAAGTTTTGTCAAGATGATATCCCAAATATTCGTATTCAAATTGCGCACGATCTATTGATGAGCAAGCATAACAAGAGTGATCTGAGTGTTATTTCAAACTTCAATCACACGTTGTGTGTTTTCTTTTTTTGCAGTTTCATTGTCCCCCTATTTCTTTTAGTGTGTTTAGATTTATCTGTAGCTTTTATTCTTTTTTCTGCAGGGGCCATCCCTCATGATGCAAGGAAGCGTAGCCCCCCCTCCAGTTTTCTAGAATGTTTTGCAATGATAAAGATGTACTAGCTCTTTTTTTAGCAAACACTATTTTCTGATTAGAGCCTCACATAGTATCCAACATAGGAGAATTTTTTTTACAAATTCGAACATAGCTGTTCAGCTAATAACTTTTTGCTACTCTGTAATAGATGCTCGACCAAAGTATCATATCATACATAGTAATCCATGGAGTACATAGCATTTTTTTGTCAATGACTTGCGTTCTTTGAAGGGCAAGTACTGGAGTTGTGGCCAGTCTGTTTGTATGTCTTGCACGTGTATTTTTGTTTCTTCTGTCTTTTGTAGTTTTCAACTAAAGGCATCGGTCTCTTGTTTGATTCTTTCTTTTGCCTCCCCTTTGTTTGCGCTACATCTGGGTCTTGAAGCTGCACGTGTGGATGAGTAGAAGTATTTGTTTCTGGTGTAGTTGATATGCCTTCTCTTGTAGCTGATCTGCCATCTCCTCCCAGTTTATCCATACCTCTTATTTCCTTTGTTATTCTATGTATCTCACTGGTGAGATAGGTGTATTTTTCTGTTGATTTTGATCCTTCAGCCAACATCTCCGACGCCATCATTGATAAGTTGTTGTACCTAAGAACTGTACTTTCTGCTGGTGAGGGCTCGTTGCTTTTATTGAAAATCTTATTGTCCTTTTTCTCCCACCTATGAATGATGTACTTCTGTGGAATCTTGATAATGTCTATTTTCATCATTACTTTTAGGATATGGCTGCACAACATCCCATCCTTTTGGAATTTTGCACAAATGCAAGAGAAGTTTTCATTTTCTCTGTCAATCTCAACATAGTAAGTCCTATTCTTGTACTCCTGTTGTGGGTGATCTGGTGGTGTGTAGACAAGGTAGTTCTTATCTTTAACAACCTCATCTGCTTGTAGCTTAGTTGCATGCCTAAGCTGCCATTGGAACTTATTGAATATTTTCAAGTTATATGATTGTTGTGCTTGCTTTTCCATATAATAGTTTGACCACAGCTTGGCTTTCTGCTTTGTGTTTGTTTCATGGTCTGCTTGGGCTTCATTGTCATAGATTGTTTCTTGAATTCTTTCATACTCCTTCAGAAAGCTTGTTATGCTGTATTGGGGGCCCACATTCTGCTTGTATCTAGCATTTGTCCCCTCACTCCTTGATGTCGTGTTAATGAACGGGTAGAATTCATTCTTAAACCACACCGGCGCCCACCTGTCTCTCATGTCATATATGTCTTTGAAGTACTTTATGTGCTCAACTTCGTGCTCGGCAATCATTACTTGCCACAGTTGTTCAAATTCTTCCTTGGTTAATGAGTTGTCTATGATGTCACTTAGTTCCTCCCTGAGCCCTTTCTTATTATCCATGCACCTCCCACATTTAAGTTCAGCCTTGTATTTGATGTGGAACACACAGTTCCTATGATTAGCTCCAGGAAATATCTACGCTATTGCTGACCGCATGGCGCCATCTTGATCTGTTATGATTGATGTAGGATGCTTCTCACCTACTGCTTCAAGGAAGGTCCTAAACAGCCACTTAAAAGTTTCTGTTTGTTCATCTGATATTAGTGCACACCCAAAAACACAGGTAAGACCATGCCCCGTTATCCCAGCGAAGGGTGCAAATGGCATGCGATATTTATTAGTAAGGTAGGTTGTGTCGAAGCTGAGACAATCACCATACTCTTTGTAGTATCCAATCGACCTAGGATCTGTCTAGAATATGCATTTGACTTTGTTTTGGTTGTCGACTAGAAATTTGTAATAGAACGTTGGATCTTCCTCCTTCTTCTTTGTGAAATGCACGAGCGCTTGCATCATATCATTCTGACTTGTCTCTCTTTTGATCTTATTTCTATAGTTGATGATGTCCCTATCTCTGTAAGGTGTTGCTTGGAGCCCTCCTCGAAGGAATGACAAGATGTACATCATCTTCTTTGCTGGTATGTTATCATTGAGTGTTCTTATGAGTTTCTTTTCTTCTTCAGTCATAGCCTTGTGCACCCTAAAATATCTTGCTCCCGAACTCATGGGATGGTTGTGCTCTAAGATTAGTCTTGTCACTCTCCAGATCCCACCCCTTTCAGATATGACCATACAACACTTGCAGTCAGTCTTGACTAAGACATTTGTATCTCTTTTTGTTGCCACCGCTTCCTCTTGTGTGTTTCCTTCTTTCGATGTGTCCTAACGCCCTTGTCTATTGCACCTGTATGTTATTCTCACGATCTCTTTGTTTCTCTTTGCGCTTGTTGTGCGAGCATGATGGGCTCGGACTACTGCAAACTCTGTCAAACGCGCATAGTGGCCAAAGAAACTCTGAGCAGCATCAGCTGTAGGGAACTCCATCCAATCATACAGTATGAACTGGCTGTCAACTGCTTGCTGTGCATTCTGGGTTGATTCCTCTTTTTCGTTCTCTAGAAAGTTGTTGATGTCAGCCTCTTCAAGGAGATCTTGCTTTTGTCCCGATTGAGTTTCTACTCCATCTCGTTCTTGTTGTTCATCCCTACCATCTCCTTGTTCTCCATCTACACAATCTCCCCCATGTTGATTGTCTTGCTGTGCTTCTTGTTCCTGCAAGTAGTTATTATTTTTAGCTTTTTTTATCACAGTCCCTGCATGCTGTCATGTGCACAAACTGAATGTTCAGAAAAATTGCGAGATAGCAGAGTGGTCTTTTGTTTTGATGTACCTGGCTGAGATGGATTTTCTTGAATAGGTCTATATCCCAGTGTGGGTCTTGCTCTTCAGCTGATGGTTCTATATTCCTAAACTGTAGTTGATATAAGGTATATGAATTATTCTTTTCAATCTGAAGTTTTTTTGAAAACCAATTCAATTTTATTTTTTAAGAGAGGAAATACGTACCTTTGTGTCAACATATGTCATTGCTTCTTGATCATTTGTTGTAGTTGTGTCCCCCATCAAGTCGATCTCTTTGAATGAGAACTTGGTGTTGTTGTAGGTGTTATCTATTGCTTGATCGCTTGTCCTACTTGTTGATATTATCATGCTATTCTATATTATTTCAAGGAAAAACACACTATCAGCTCTGTTCCACTTTTTTTTCTAGTGTTTATAGCAGAGGAGTGTCTTTTTATGAATTTTTTTGTACTGCTCACCTCAAACCCATCCGGTGTTGTTAGGAAGCTTGTATAACTTTGTTCTGGTGCATCCATCATTATCATCTATAGCTCCTCGCTCAGCCCCCATGTGCTTGTATTTGTCGCTATCATTTGTTGAAGCAATTGACTGCAACTCATTTGTGTCATGTCGAAATAGTCTCCATCTTGTTCCATTGTTGCAGCAGTTATGGTCGATTGTGATGGTGTACTGTTTGTAGCTGCAGTCAGACCAATCATAGTTGTTTCCTACATTTTTTTGGACAAATAAACAAAGTCTGAACTTTAGTTGCATGTATATCAACCAATCATAGCTGTTTTCTACATTTTTTGGACAAATAAACAAAGTCTGAACTTTAGTTGCATGTATGTTTTGAGAAATCACAGTTTTGAATGATAGTGAATAGTAACCTTTTCCATCGCCCCCTCTCCTGGCTGTCGATTGATGATGTTTTGTTCCTCCCCACCTTTGGAGACCACATCCATTTTGGCACCCCCAGTCCTGTTTGCATATGAAAATTTGTCATATTCATGATATACGAATTTTCTGGATCATACATTGTTAAGCCTCTTACACAACTCACAGGTTTGGGAGACTTCTTTTTTTCTGAAAATCATTAACTATTAGAGTGCGCAGAATTTGTGACTAAAGTAACATGTACAAGGGGGAGCAAGCAAAAGCATCTTAGGATGTTTTTTAGAACTAACTACAGTAGTGACTGCATAACCAACTGAAAGGCCCAACAGTTCTATTATAAAATCCTAAGATTTCTCTTTTCAGTGCTGAGTTAGCTTGGATGCCTTTTTTTGTTTAGAGTTTTTTTTGTCTCAGTACAATCGTAGATGCAGCTAACTATGCAGTAGAGTGTCATGTCAGCTTTTGATCATTTTTGCAGTAGAGTGGCGCCCACGTATTTCCTGTGTGGATATTTTATGATGGGGGGTAGTGGTTCTGTGTTATCTCAAAAGAAGCCTGTGATATAGTAGGCCTTGTTTATTTGTCAGTTGTTGGCTTAGTTTATTTGGGAAGCAAGTGACTGTTTATTGGCTAGGATTAGGCGATTTCTGCAATGCAAGTCAGCGCAGTTGCAGTGCAAAGGACAGGCGAACTGAATTGAACAACACCTTTTTGCATTGGTTGCGGGTTGGAGTTGCGTTTGTTGCTGATGAGAGGTGAGTGAGTGAACAAGCAAGCAAATTGCAGGCATTTGTTTTTGCAACAGTGGCAATAATGTATTGGTTAATTATTAACAATGGGGGAATTGCATCCCTGCCAAATTGAGTTAGCTGCTAGTACAATTCAGGGTGGCATTTATATTGTGTATACTTACTCATTTCTGATTTTTTATGTAAAACACAGCAGAGATGATGTAGGGGGATTTTTGCAGCTTAGAGATGATGTAGGGGATTTTTGGAGCTTTACACTTTTTTTAATCTTTGATAGATGCTAGTAGTTTATTGAAACTGAACCCTGAACATTTTGAAAGCAACAAATAAGCATCTCTCCATACCCCTAGATGCTAGTTTACTGAATCTGGAGTAGGACATGGAGAGTTTTGTATAGCTTACTTGGATATAAAGATCTCGTCTATCTTTGCTAATGAGGCTGCAGTCTTGCTAAACAGGTATGGTTTTTGTTATTTTTTGAAACTCTAGAAAACCTAGGGGGGTTCTGTTTTCTTCATTGAAATCAGCATATATGTGCAGTCAGTTCAAATCAGTGGCACACTACAAGTTTTGTTTGCTCCTAGGTTCTTTTTTTTCTGGATTTGAAACCAGAGCTCGTTTGCAGTTGAGTTTATTCAGAGTCATTTTTGTTTTTTTTGTCAGTATTTTGTGTGGTGATTTGATTGCTGAGATGACTGAATCCAAATGCATGTAGTAGTTTAGAATAGGTTGGGGAAGTTTGATCGACTAACCTGACTTTTCCCGATTGCTTTTTTTATCCGGCATGGTGGACTTCTTCTCCTGCCATCGACATGTGCTGTTGTCTATTCCTAGATCTAGTTTCTTTCTTTCCCAGCAAGTTGCTCTGTTTGTTATTGTTGTACAGCTGTTCTTATTGGGCCGGGTTTTAATGAGCTCTCTTAGCGGGCTGTGTTTTGGTGGGTCAGATTTTTTGTTGACAGATTTGTGGCTTATTCATCTGTCAGCTGTTCGTTAGTCTTATTTGCTTGGATACTGTAAATTTGACAGATTTGAGGCTTCAAAAATCTGTCAACAGATAACTAAAGTCTCCCTATTTCTTAACATTAGTTAATTGCACAAGAACCAGTGAGAAATCTTGTCATTATCATTGGTGGTTCATCTTTATATTAATTATGAGTTGCATCAATTTGCCGCTGTGCTAACTTCTGTTTTTAAATTGTCGCACGTGTTCTTTCCTTTTTCCCCTCTGCAGCTTTTACTAGATCTGGGAATAATGAACTTATTTCTTTGGCCAATACACATGCACACAGGTCTGTATAGTTCGACATCTCTCTGCAATATTATTGTGGCGTCGCCCTAATTTGACTGATATGAAAGGAAATATTTTTGGGTAAAGCTAGCATCTTGTGGTTTTGAGTTTTCTTTTACTGAGCATTATTAGCAGTAAAAAGATCAGAATAAAATCTCAGCGGCTTATGCATGAGTAGGAAGCAAGCAGAAAACAAAGCCATATGCTACTCCCTCGTCCCTGAAAGACGTGTCGGTTAAATTATTTTAAATTTAACTAACTTTATATAAAAGAGTAACAATATTTATGACATAAAATAAGCATATTATAAAAATATATTCTATGGTAAATCTGATGATACCAATTTGATAACATAAATCTTAATATTTTTTTAAAAAAAATTAGTCAAAGTTTAAAAATTTTGATTTAGAACAACTCTAGAGAAATCACTTCTTTTAAAGACAGAGAGAGTATAAAAAATCCTCAATATGAATTCTACGTGTAGGATATTTTAGGGAATATAATAGAGTTAACCTTTCCTTTTGTGCAGTAACGTATATCAGTATGTGTGCTTGCGCATGGCCAGTTCTTCAAAGTTCTAGATTCTTGTGCCCGTTCTCTTTCTCTTATTTAAGGAGGTTGTGTACACAGTTGTCTATTAATCTTAATGTGACATGTTTATCAGGGGTGAAATATGTCTTTTTAGTGCAGCATGGTAACTCGCGAGCTGAGTTTTTTGGGTAAATCAAAATTTTAACATGATATATTTGATTATTTTATGGGGTGGCAATCTTTATTTTTGTCCATACTTTAGGAAGATATTCGAATTGCGGTATGAGGTTGTGAGGAGAAGTAATATGAGCGGAATGGGAAAATGATGAGATTATACTAAGCATCCAAGTACATAAGAAGATAGACTCTGATAATGATAAGAGGGTAATGTAAGCTACACTGTCCAGTGTGAACATACTTCGATCATAAGCTCTGCAAGTGGCTTGATGTGGGAGATGGATATATTAGCTCATAACTGATAAATGTTATGTACTTAATGTCTCGGGAGTTTATAATGTAGCCTCGTGTAGTAATAGAATTTTTTTACTTAAAAAAGCTAGAATTCTAATACCAACTGTAATTCCTTCTTTATGAATGAGTTCAATTTTGATATCCACGTGCGTGTCGTACGTGCATATTCACTACTCCAGTTAAAAGAGAAGAAAGACTATAGGCTTATTGATCCGAATCTATGCACGGATTTATGTTGGTGTGTGATTAGGAGTTCTTGCCTAGACACAGGCAAGAACTTCCAAAGTTCCTCTTGATTGTAATTCGTCATAGTCGTGGATGGAGAATTTATCTAGAGCTTGGATTGTATCTTGTGTAAGCCGAATCTATCTATCTATCTATTAAATTATCACTACACAAATTATTTTGTGAATTGAACTAAGCTATTTGTCGTTCGAATTATCATGTTTGGTCCGTGTTGAGATATAATATCACCATCATATCTTGCTTTGGTCTGATATTAGTTCTGAAATTTCTTACGTGCCTTGCTGTCGGGGGTGTGATTGCCTGATTAAAATAATCAAACTTGTCCTGATACTGGTGTTTGGGTCCAGAATAATACTTAGTTGTCGTTGCTAATTTGATTGCACCGTTTCGTATCTCCCAAAAGAGAAATAATTTTGTTTCACATTATTCCTCAAACTGGATGTAAATATTTTGTTTTTTTTTTTTTTTGAAACTTTCGCTTTCATCCATTAAACAACATTATTACAATCGATTTGTAGACAATTCTGCAAGAAGCTAGGTGGCGACAACCATACATAATTAGCTAATAAAGAAGAAGAAGCATGCTGAGCGCATGAATGAGCAGCAAAATTCTTCAATCTTCTTGTGTGGATAACCTGGAAGGAGGTGAAATTTGAGGTTATTTCCTAAACATTGTCCATGATTGCAGTGATCTCGAACTGGTGCTTCCTCCTGTTGTTCCATAGTGAGACTAACTCCGAGAATCCATCTCTACAATGATGCGCTTCTCGGTTCCTTCTAATAAGATAGAAGATTGGGACACTACTATCAGCCCCACCTCTGGAAATAGGACTATTTGCTAGTGGCTAACACTACTATCAGCCCCAAAATACTAATCCCTCAGCCACGGGCTTCCGCCCCCGCAGCCGCCGCCGCCTGACCCCCGTTCCTCTCGCCTCCGGCCTCCTACCGGTGGAGAGGAGGAACGGGGGTCCATCGTTTTAGTCGATCTACTGTTTTTCGTAGAGTCCGAGTCGAGTCCATCTAGGTCTAGGGTTTGCTCGCCGTCGATGTTCGGCGGGAGTTAGGTTTTGCCGAAGGAGTGCGGCTCCTTTGCGGCTTGTTTTTTTCTGGTGACGCCGGGCGATGCGGAAGCGGCGGCGGCGCAATGAATAATTTCTTCCAAAGCATCTTCCGTTCTCCGATGGCGATCTACTTCGACGTCAATGGAGAGGCCGGGAGACACAATCTAGGAGTCGAGGGTCGGCGCATCGGTTGTCTTCTTCGGGTAATGATGGTGTTGACCCCGTTAATCTCGAAGAAGATATTCTTTGGTGAAAATCGAGCTTTGCTTGGGTTGCCGGGCGATGGAATCGAAGGATGCGTCGTGGAGTGCGAGGTTGGCCGATGCGCCTGGGAGGCGGTGTCGGTGATTTGCCTAGAAGTAAGTCCTCCTCTGCGGCCTCCACCTTGTGGAGTTTGGCTCGGTGCCCGACGACGATTGGGAAGCGGCCGATGGCGGTGACGAACGGATCTCTGAAGGCTTCGAGGAAGACGAACGTAAGTTTTGAACTTCTTTGTAATTTTCTTTTTTCTTTGGAGTCCCGTTTGTAAAAGGGCCGGTGTAATGCGCTAAGATTAATACATGTTCCTTCTCAAAAAAAACATAATCTACTAGCATTAAAAAGAATCTATTTCTACCGGGTGGTAGTTTAATTAGGTTAGTTGTCAGTCAAGATAGGAGCATTTGTACTAGTAGTCCTGTTATATAGAACACTACTCAAAAAATTTCGATCGTAGTTCTTATTAGACGTGTGGTCCTCCCAAAAAACACTACAGTGACATCGCTTTTATGTATGGACAATTGGGAACAAATTAGCTAGCGTCAATACAGTTGGGAAATATTTTTGCAAAAAAAAGTGCTAGGAAATACTCTTCTCATAAGTGGGTATTGAGGAGTGTAATGGTTTCTAGTGAGCGGATAGGTCCATCGTAAGGAACCGCACCAATCTGATATACATATAATATTTATATCTTAACTTGTAAGAGAAGAGATAGAGATAGCTAGAAAAAATTAAGAGCACTTTAACCATTTCTTGAGCACGGGAGAGAACAGAAAAGTGAGCTTCTAAGAGAAAAGAAAAAAGAAGAGGGAGGGAAGGATATTAGAGACAAGAATAGATAAGAAGGATTTGTCCTCATAGTCGTGAATGGCCAGGTCCACATCCTTTGTGCTTTAGTCTGCGTTCTGTCATCATCATTTTGATGAGGTTCTTTACCCTAGGTAGTAGCCCTAAATAAACTTTTTTTATTCACAGGCAACTAATGGAAGAAGATTTAATTCGCTATTGTCCCATAGTTTTTACACCAACAATTAGGAGTTTTTACGTCTAATCTGGTGTCTTGTAATTGTATGAGTGGTCGTGACTAGTTGCGATTGCAGTTGGTGTGACCGTTTGCAAATCAGTTGAGATTGCGGTTGATGTGATGATTGGTTGCAACTAGTTGCGGCTACTGCCATGTTCTTAATTTATGTGTGGTGTATATGTTTCTTTCTGTGAGTAGCTTTTAGACTAAATTTAATTATGATGAAATTAGTGCTTCTGCTATCATTAAATTATGTTAGTGTTGTTATCTCAACAATAAAAACCATTTCCGTCAAAACCAGTGGGCATACATGCGGAGGAAAAGTTATGTTAGTGTTGTTGTTATCTCAACAATAAAAACCATTTCCGTCAAAACCAGTGGGCATACATGAGGAGGAAAAGAAAAATAGAGCGGGCAGTCCCTGGTACGGTATAGCCCTAGATACTTACCGTAATTTACTGTACTTGCGCTTGCGGAAATCGACGATATGTTAAAACAAATGTCACTGACCTTATATTCAGGTCTTTTTTAGACGGTGGATATATAAGTTGATGCCATGCATTTGCTCGATTTGGTTCGGGCTCGCGCGATAAACGTGAAGGGAACTAGGGAAGGCAGCATCCAATCCAACACTTGAAAATTCCAAATTCCAAGAGATGGGACAGTCGTGTCGTGTTCATGACTTCATGGTAAGAGATGCCAAGCCGCAGATGCCATGGCAGTGCATCATGCGAGCGTTTGGCCGTTTTCCCTTTCGAACACGTGTCGCTCTCCATCCTTCTTTGACAACAAGGAATCAAGTCGATCGCGTCCGTTCAGGCGACTAAGAGCTGGAAGCCCTAACATTGCACGACGCTACGTCACAGATCACAATGCTCGTCGTCATCTATATATACTCCTCCTACAATACAAAGCTAGCTAGCTAACCGCTGTTTCCCAGGCAACAAACAGAACACAGTCGTCACCACCAGGAGGACGACCGCGTTCACTAGTCACTAGTGAGTAGCCACTACCCATAATCTCTTCTTCCTCCTCTTGCTACTGGGGTGCGTAGTTTCCTCTGCTTCGCCTACGGCGGAATGGGTGATAGCAGCTTGTCGGCAACGGGCTTGTGGGCGGTGGTAGCCGCCGTGGTCGTCGTGGCCATCGACGCTCTCGTGCGTAGGGCACACCGGTGGACCTGGGAGGCTTCGCTTGGTGCCAGCAGGCGGGCACAGCTGCCTCCGGGGGACATGGGGTGGCCCGTCGTCGGCGCAATGTGGGCATTCCTCTGGGCCTTCAAGTCCGGCAAACCGGACTCTTTCATCGGCTCCTTCGTCCAACGGTTAGCTGCCGCCTTCTCCCCTTATCATCGTCATCAGTAAATTGGGTTTTCTATGGTACATCCTTTACTTTCCACCAAGTAATATCTTGAACAAATTCTAGCTCTTGATTTCCGAAAAAAAATATATCTTTTAAAAATGCACAATATATTTATATAGTTAAAATTAATGGAAAAACAAATAATACCGGCAATCTCGGATGGCAGCCTTTTTCCCTTTCCTTAACCTATAACGCCACGCCACAAGCTTGGATCAACAAAAGGAAAAGAAATCCTGGTATGGCAACAACTTTTTTTTTCTCGAATACGCAAAAGGTTTGCGCATCATTGTATTAAGAAGAATAGAGTTTTTTACAGCGTTTGGGCGTTCGGGGGCAATAAGTTAAACATTATGCGTGGCCCCCAGAACGTGAACTCCTAGATCGACTACTCGCGGATTAAACAACCTAGCTTGGCCGCCCCGGCTTGGATCCACTGATCCGCGGTGGCCTTGATGATCTCTAGGACCTGAGTTACGCTAGAGCTGGTGCCCCGAAAGCATCGCGCATTCCGCTCCTTCCATAGCTCCCAAGCTGTCAACGCGAAGAGGGAGTCTGCACCACTCCTCTTGTCACCTGTCCAGCGGCTGCGCCAGGAGTCCCACCATTGCGTAGTCGTGTCGCCGCCTATGGCGTGCGTCGGTCTCCCTAAGACTGCCAGCATGGTGTACCACACCTGCCTGGAGAAGGAGCATGAAGCAATTATGTGATGGATGGATTCTGCCTCTTGGTCGCATAGGTAGCAGTGCTCTGCGGCTTCCAGTCCGCAACAACTGAGAGGCAATCTTCGTTCGAGATATTATTTGTTAAGATATTCTGCACATTAGCACATGTTATATGTTTAGATTTTTGGCCTTGTATGAACGTACAAGAGATGCAATCAAGACAACGTAATCATGATTGGCTAGCTGCATGGGCACATTAATCATACATGTAACGAAAAAACTAATACTAGTACGTACTATAGTACGTATCTACTAGCAATTTTATTTTATTTAGTTACACGTAATGAAGCTGTCACGTACCTTATATTTTTTGGTATTATTTTGTTTGAGAAAATTACACCGAATATCACAAATTTATCTTTGATCACATCATAAAAAAGTTACATGGTAAATCACCATGCTGTACACACATGTGTAGCCCATATGTATATCGCGATCACGTTCTAAAAATACTAGGAAATATGCCCGTGCGTTGCAACGGGAGATAAATTATATATACATTTAAAGCTTTTCGTCTTACAAGCGTGTATAAATGGCTAGAAGAAAGTGGAGTAGGCCGGAAGACATGGTACGTAGGAGGATACCATCCTTTAGGTGTTATGAGGCCTAAAAATGCTAGAGAATCAAAAGATAACATTGACATCGGAAGGTACACATTCTAGACTCTGGTATAGATGTTGGAGGTCTTTAATTTTGTTTCGAAAATACTGGAACTCAATTGCTGCTATCAGTTAATAATATTGCAATCTATTTGAAGATCAGACCAACATGAAAAGAAGTAAAACATGCCCGTGTGTTGCACCGGGTCATGTAATTTATTTTTGGGTACTCGTGCTAATAGCATGTTTTTATGTGTCGCAACACAAGATATTATTGTGTAGTCATCGTTGTAAGGGCTAAAGCTATCTATCAATGTTTAATTTAATTGGACCAACCTTATTTCAATTAAAAATCAAGACTAAAAATAAAATTTATCTATCCCTAGTACTAAAGAGTGTGCAATAAATTATTAACCTAATATGAGACAATTATACTCACCTATTGTGAGGCTGACAAATATGAAAAGCAAACTATACATCTACGCATGCCAAACCACAACACGTATAATCTTTGGCTCTATCAGTCGGAACGTGAGACTGTTCCTTGTATTGCAATGGAAAAATATTATATCGTAACCATAAGAAGAAACAAAAGTGTATATTGAAAGTGTGTGATATTAAACAATTTTAGAGTACAAGAATATAAAGGAAAAAAATAGTGCCAGACTAATTAACAAAAATGTATTAAAGAAAGGTATGTTTGGCAATACTCTTGAGTCGTGGTTTCGGTAAAAAAAAAATATTGTATATGACACTTACACGTGGGGTCCATGATCCATGAAGTAAGCTTCTCTTCTACCTCTAGCAATCGTGCAGCACCGTTCTTTTCTTATCCACATCTACCCACCAGCCTCGCATATTGGCATTATGTCGTCGTTGACCTCAGCGTCAAGGAAGAACTTCTAGTGAGACTGAGATCCGGAGGTGCCTACGTCCAAGGCTATGAACCGGCTGTTCGTTGAGTCCGCCTCCGGCAGCGGTGGCAGCCGCGCGAGACGCCGAGCCAACTTTTTGCGGCAGCGCAGTGCTCTACGCCTCAATTCTTTCTCCCTTCCTTTGCTCGTTTGCGTGAAGGACCGTGACGACACCATAAAGCAGGGAGCTATCTTCATCGCGAGCTCGCTAGTGTTGCCACCCTGCCGCCTTGCGCTACACCCGATCGGCGGCTGCGTTATTCCTCCAACGCCGAGCCGACGTCCGCGCCCCCTGAAGTCGCCGCGCCGACACCACCGAACAGCCGAACTCGGAGCCCCGACCTCCACCGCTCCACGAGATTAGGTGATTTCGGGGAAGAAAAGAGGAACGGACTGGGAAACGTGTTTGGAGGGAAGGAAAGCAGAACGGATTGGGAAAGCAAATACGAAAGCAGAACGAATTAGTTGCCGGACGAAAAGGTTGCTGGACGAAAAAATTACCGGACGAAAAATACTGGCTGAAAGTTTTGCCTCTTTATTATTATTAGGTATAGATTACCATTATTACATTATGTTACCATGCAGCACCGCACACCTCTATCACGTTTAAAAAAAAGATCTTCGCTAATTCCCCATCTTGAAAAAGATTAGATCTACCAAACTTTCCAAAAAGAAATAGACAATATATTTAGACACTTTATTTTCTTCTAAAATTAAAAGTAATTAAATATTCAATTTTATTATTGCCTCCTATGAAGTAATATGCGGTAAAAGACATCTAGATGGATGGTCCATAATTATTTGGAGGTACCACATTAAGGTCCTGGTTAATTACCTTGCCTCTAGGTGCTGTAGTTTCATTAATCAAAAAATACGTCAAAAGTTTTTATATATTGTAAATTCATGGAGGATGTACAAAAGATGTACCATCATCTAAAATTTGACTTGTAGTTGAAGCTTATACGAGGAGAAATAAAAAAGAGAAATCAGTTTGTGAAATAGAACAATATAATACCAGTATTTGCCAAGTCAAGTTTTAAGTGAAGGCACATGAATGAGCAAAACTCATGGCCAATTCTTCAATTTAGTAAGCAGTTTTATTCTTGTCTCTCAAATTGTTATTATTTTTTTGGATTACTGAACTTGGTTTCATGTCTCACACAGGTCTATAAACCTAGCGTATCTGTTTTTCATAAATTTACTATGGGCCATCCCGAACTAAAATTATGTATGACAGAGTTTATTATCATTACATGGTTTCAACGACATTATTGATGGATCAAGGAAACAAGAAAATGCTAAAATTATGTACGGCAGAGCATATTATTAAATTTTTATTCTAAGACGCACCATGAACTAAATCACTGCCCCTATGATTCAACTAATTGGGAGATCGAGAATCAATCAGTTCTCTGATATCGATTCATTCTTTTCGAACGCAACAATATGACTCCTGTTGTACTACTGCCCTCGTCAAGTGTGTGTACTTCCTCTTCAATCCCTTACTGTGCCAAGTTCTTGGAAATAATTTCGATCTGTAGAAAAAAGAAGGGGTCAAGAGACTCTCTCCATTAAAGCACAGCCAGAGCCATATCCATGTGGACCATCACTTGGTGTTGCTGCATGCAGGTTCGGGCGCACTGGCATGTACAGGACCTTCATGTTCAGCAAACCGACGATCATGGTGATCACCCCGGACGCGTGCAAACGGGTGCTGATGGACGACGACAACTTCAGGGTAGGGTGGCCCAAGTCAACCCTGGCGCTCCTCGGCCGCAAGTCCTTCCTCACCATACCCTACAAGGACCACCGGCGACTGAGGAAGCTCACGGCCGCGCCCATCAACGGCTTCGACGCGCTGAGCACGTACCTGGGCTTCATCGACCGCACCGCCGTGTCCACGCTGCGCGGATGGTCTGAGGCCGGCGAGATCGAGTTCCTGACGGAGCTCCGGCGAATGACGTTCAAGATCATCGTGCAGATATTCTTGACCGCGGCCGATGACGCCACAATGGTGGCGCTGGAGAGGAGCTACACCGACCTCAACTACGGGATCAGAGCCATGGCCATTAACCTTCCCGGGTTTGCCTTTCACAGGGCTTTCAAGGTTATGCATGCACGCATGCCTGCCTAGCCGATCGATCTTGCACGCACAATCGATGGACTTCAATTAATAAATAACACACCTAATAACTGGACAATTTCTCAGGCTCGAAAGAAGCTCGTGTCAGTGTTGCAAGGTGTCCTGAACGAGAGGAGGGCGGCGAAACTGCGCCCCAGGTCGAGCATGGACATGATGGACCGCCTGATTGAGGTCGAGGACGAGCACGGGAGGAGGCTGGATGACGAGGAGATCATCGACATCCTCGTCATGTACCTGAACGCGGGTCATGAGTCATCCGGCCACATCACCATGTGGGCTACGGTGTTTCTGCAGGAGAACCCAGAGATATTTGCAAAGGCAAAGGTATACCTTACAATTTACAGTATATATATGCACGCACGGTTAATTAATTAATTACTACCCGTAGAGCTAGTTCTGTTTTCTTTTCCGTTCAGTGCATAATCACTTTTTTTTGGTCAAAAATGATGGCACTATAACAACTTTTATTTGAATATCATGTCTGTCTTGCAATGAGTATTTGAATATAATAGCATTCATTAATCATTGCTACATTTTATCATCAGGCCGAGCAAGAGGAGATCATGCGAAGCATTCCTTCTTCTCAAAAGGGGCTAAGCTTGAGGGATTTCAGGAAGATGGAGTACCTCTCGCAGGCACGACTTCTAAGGCTCATCGACCTATTAAAAAATTAAAATAATCATATTTACAAGATTGCAACAATTAGTCCCCCTCTTTTGCTTTCTATTCTAAAGGTCATTGACGAGACGTTGCGCCTGGTGAACATCTCATTCCTCTCGTTCCGTGAAGCTAATAGAGACGTCTTTGTAAATGGTGCGCTTAGTTCATCCAGAAACCAAATCTCCCTCTTCTCCAGTGATATATAACTTCTTACTGAACTGCATAAAAATCAATCGTCGTCTAAACAAGCCACGTGTGCCATAGGTTATCTGATACCGAAGGGTTGGAAAGTTCAGTTGTGGTACAGAAATGTACACATGGACCCTGAAGTCTATCCTGACTCCAAAAAGTTCAACCCATCAAGATGGGAGGTACGTAGAAATGATTTCAGTTTATTGAGGTTTTCCCGCTCTGGGTAACCCTAGATGCATCAAATGACATTCTAAATGTACAGTTTCCATCGAACTATTTTCAGGACTATTCACCAAGAGCCGGCACATTCCTTCCTTTTGGACTTGGTACCAGATTCTGCCCTGGGAATGATCTTGCAAAGCTGGAGATCTCCGTCTTCCTCCACCATTTCCTCCTTGGTTACAAGTACGCTCTTTAGACTCGAAACACAACTACAATTATCTTTTTTCCTTGTTTCTCCATGTGCAATTCGAGATTTAAGTTAAATTTGTGAGGTGATAGACGATGTGGTCTTCTATGTTTCAGAACATACCAAGAATTTCTTTTTGAACATAGTTGGCAATAGCTGTCTTCCAATTAAGTTAGAAAAGAGTTGGCTTAGTTTATTCAAGGAAAACTGGACCCAAAAACCTTGCTTGCATGGTTTAATTGAAGGAACCCAACAAAAAAACCTAGCATTAGCAGCAAAGCTGAAATGGCTAACCCAAGCACCGCCCGTTGCAAATCATCATTGCCGAAATCGAAAACGTAGTTGTGCAGCCCCGACTTCTTGCAACGGACCAAACCCTAAGCCTCAAAAAACACAAAAACACCTATAAGAAAGATGAAACCTGCCCTAAAGAGACTGTACAATGTCATAGTTGTCAAGTTATGTCGAACCCTACAACAAAGCTAGCATCTCTAATTTCTCCAAGACACGTCACTCTTCCAAGCAAGACAAGTGTCGCTGCAAGGTTTAGCATAATACTAAAAGACAAAGCTTTGTTATAGCAAAAGCTACCCGTGAGCAAGACATCCAAAACAACGCATCAGAGTGCAGTGTACTCCCTCCATCCCTAAATAAGTGTCACCATGGGATGCGTACCACAAGTTTGATTTGTAGAAAATACGTGCAATATTTATATCCTCAAATAATTTTGTTAAAAAACTAGATCCAAATATCTTTCCGATGATACTAATTATGATACTAATCAATGATATCGGGAAGCGAAGCGACGCTTATTTAGAGATGGAGGGAGTAATTTATTATGATTATTATACTTTTCTATGAATTTCTTTATGATCACCTTTTGGAAAATTTTGTATCTCCATAGTTACTTTAATATTAGCTTCTCCTACCCTATGCAATATATTCTCTCAAAAAAAAAAACCCTATGCAATATAGTCCGATAAACTTTTGATCTATTTTCTAAAATAGTAAATCATGTCGCCTAGCAAAACCTGTTCAATTGTACTACACGAAGGAAGAACAAGACAAATGTTACTATGAATATAGCTTGGCCCAGCGAAAAAAGGACTGAGGTAGTAAAATGGAACCCAAATTTAGTTCACGCGAAGGAAGAAAAAAGACAAATCTTACTATGGGCCTGTTTGGTAGAGATTCAGATCCACTAGATTCAGATTCAGTTGCTTGGATCCACCAAAAAATTTGCTAAACACTTCTAGATCCACCGGATTCAGATTCACCAAATAAGTGGATTTGGGGTTGGATTCACCATTTTGGTGGATCTCCTCAAGAGGTGCTCCACGAATCCATGGTGAATCCTAGATCCGCATTCACTTTTCACAATGGTGAATCTTTACCAAACAGGCCCTATGGATATAAGTAGCTTGGACCAAGGAAAAAAAAAGACTGGGGTAGTAAATGGAACCCAAATTTTGTTGAGAGGATACAACCTTTTCCTATCAAATGAGGTTAAGGAAACATCGGTGTTTTTTTTTTCTAAAAATTATACCCAGATAATTAAATGAACTCTTTTCTTTTTGGTGTCCACAGGCTCACGAGGACGGATCCAAACTGCCAGATACAGTACCTTCCTCACACTAGGCCAGTGGATAATTGCTTGGCGAAGATCACCAGAGTTTGCGATGAACAATAAGGTGGCCTCAATCAAACTATTTATCATTGGAACCCAGTAAAAACACTGCTTGTTAATGTTTGCCGATAAAACACTTTTGGTATTTGGCATGCTTTGCTATGGTGTGAGCCTCCAGTGACAAGCAAGGTTATATGTCAGTTGCCTTCCTGAACTCATCCTTGCTTCACCTCATCGTCACAAATAAGCTTGAGTGATCTCCGACTTGTAAATGATTGTAACATCAGAAATTGACAAGCCAATGTATTGGTATTTACGTCTTATTAGGTTTATTGGGCAATCTGAAATACTAAGTCATTGGATGTCAGTGAATTCTTGACTTGATGCTAAAGTTGGACAAAATAAATTTTGGCTGTCCAAAATTTTTGACCGATGTTTGATTCTAACTCAATATGTGACTGATCCACAAAAATTTGGCTCTCGCTGGTTGGCAGGATTTGATGCTGGCAAGCTGTGACCCTGATTTAGCTGGGCTAGCCAATCTGATAGATGATGTGGCACACACTTGTGATTTTGCATGCGGTTTGGATTTTTTATTACCAAACTTAACAAATTTTTAGTATTTACAAACCATATTTCTATTTTATATCTTTTCACCAGGTTATTCTTCATCCAAAAGGTAATGACAAGTGGAAGCTACGTGTCATAGCCACAACTCAAGAAAAATAGACCTGATTATCAAAACACAATTTTCCATATACTGCGTCATTTTGGCATGATGATCATAGACCAAAAAAATAATGTTATAACACATTTTTGTGAATTAATTTTGTATGACACATTTTTGGCACTATAGCCACATGTGGCCATGACAAGAGCACTCCCTTGTCCTAGATTTTCTATTTTATGATTTTTTATGGTTTACCATATTTTTTAAAAAAATCAGTCAAAATAATAATAAAAAAAGATAAAGCCAATGTTACCGTAGCAAAGGTGAAGCTCGAAAAGTTGAGGAAACGTGCCCAAACGGCAAAGAGGTGAGGCTCGAAAAGTTGAGGAAACATGCCCCCAAACAGCAAACGGGCTAGGAACTAGAAAAGCCCACAACATCGGGCCTTGGCCCACAAAGAGGGAGCCTGCCAAATAGACCTCACGTCCTCGCGTAATCACGTGCCCGCCCCCGCTTCACCCCACCTCCTCGTCTCGTCGCCTACCCTTCCCAGTCCCAAGCCGCATTAGCGGACGCCTTCTAACCCTAGTCACCCGCGCCCCCCTCCACTCCGCCCCCGTCTCCTCCCTCGGCGGCGGCCGCTGCCGCGGCATCGGCGTCAGCGAAGATGTCGGGCGGCTTCTTCCGGGTAAGTCCCAGAGCTCGTTGCCCTCTCTCCCTAGCTCGCGCTTCGTCTGGTCGCCGTTGTTCTCGTCGGATCTGTTACTGAGAGAGGCCGTGCCTTCTTTTTTTTTTTTTTCCGCAGGGGACGTCCGCTGACCAGGACACGCGCTTCTCCAACAAGCAAGCCAAGCTGCTCAAGACGCAGAAGTTCGCCCCTGAGCTTGACCATCTGGTTAGTTCGTTCTTTCGCTCATACCCTTCGTTTCTAAATTATGCTGTAATGAGCGCAGAATACTTTAGGGATATATAGCTGTTATCTGCAAGGGCTTCCTCTGATTTGGTGATTTTGTGCTTGCGGTTGGTGATAGGTGGATATGTCAAAGGTCAAGATGGACGTGATGAAGCCCTGGATTGCCAAGCGGGTCACTGAGCTCCTTGGGTTCGAGGACGAGGTTCTCATTAACTTCATCTATGGCCTCCTCGAGGAGAAGGTATTTATTCAAGTCTAGCAATGTTGCTTGTTTATATTGCCCTTATTGAATTATGCATGCATATTGCCTGGCAGGTATTAAATTTGATTGAACTTGGTTCTTTGAAAAGCAGTGATAAACCTGGTACACGTAGGGTAGGGTATGCTGGTTGCCGGGATAGGGCTGATTTAGTCTAATCAGCTTGCCTACTGTAGCTCTGAAACTACAGAGCAGCCATTTTGTGGTCTAGCTCAGGAATTAGAACTGAAATAAGGCTTGGTATTATGTTTTAGTTCAGGAATTAAATCAAGCCTGAGAGAATCTTACCAATCATGTGAAGATAATACTGTTGAATTTCTGGTCTCACAAAGTTCTAACTATGACTTAGTTGTCTTGTAGCCATACAATGCCCCATGTTGTGTCTTGGACCATTTGCTTGTGCCTTATGACAAATCTATCTCTCTGTTGGGAGGTATTCCTGACTGATCTGTGAGTCCAGTGTTGCTCAGATATAGAACTGGATTTTTGTTATTGTTATCTGAAGTCACCTTTTAACATTAATTTACCTGTATCAAAGATGGTAGCTTATGACAATGAGGTGTTTATGCCTTTGTTTTTTTAATGTCAGGAAGCAGATGGGAAGAAGATTCAGATCCAGCTGACAGGGTTCATGGAGAAGAACACAGTGAAGTTCATGAAGGAGCTCTGGAGCCTCCTCCTTAGTGCACAACAGAATGCCAGTGGGGTGCCTCAACAGTTTCTGGATGAAAAGGAGGCTGAGATACAGAAGAAAAAAAAGGTTTGTTTCAATAAAAATATACTACTTTACCCATATGTTTGTTCTAACATTGGATATGCTATCCTCGACTAATTCAGATAATTATGATGGGATTTTATGGCTTTTTCGGTCCTGGTGCACTGTGTGACCAATAATGATAGTTCAGTTCATATGAAAGGTTTTATATTTTAATGGACCATTTTTGTGTCAAAACTCTGGAGGAGTAGAGCATTTTTGTCTCCAGTCCTTACATGTGATTGTAAAGACAATCCGTTAGCTTGTATTTAGTGTTTTTTTTAATTTATTTTTTGTTTGGTGAAACCAGAACATTTTTCCGACATCATTGAGAATTTCATTTTAAGAAATGTGAAAGCCTTCTACTTAACACAGGCAGAGGATGATAGGATTGCACAGGAGATCCAAAAGAAGCGAGAGAAAGAGGGAAGGGACTCAGAACTGGAAAAGAACAAAATGATGGTGAGATATCCCTTCAGCCAATTTTTGTATCGTTGATTTTAGGGTTATCAGTTATGTTGTGACACCTTGTGTTTCTGCTGACATTCAGATAGCTTCTCCGATTATTTGGGTTCATATCGTTATTTACTTCAACTACTGTAGGATGGGGATGCTGGTAACTCAAGATCCCATGGTGATGCAGTTGGCTCTGCTTTAAATAGTACAGATTTCAATGCCATTGAAGAAAAAGACAATGATTTCAAGCGTAGCTCAAGAACAAAGAACAGGTCCGTTTTCAGTTTCATCCTTGTAGGCTTTTACTATGACTTAGATGCATGCTTTGCATTGGATGCTATTGCTATGTGCCCATATTAAGGTGAACCAGATCCTTTTCTATTAACCTCTGTGTTATTGAATATCTATTTTCCTTGAAGCACCCATCTGTCAATATGCTATTGCTATTGCTATTTTCCTGTTTATTCAGCTTATATGTAACAAACAGTCACTGTCAATAATTTTTTAGTCCACTCCTTTAAGTAAACCTTTGTAGGAATGCATCAGCAAATATTTTTAGAACAGTAAAATAGCAAATTGGTATTAAATAAACATACTCAATTAGAATACCTGGATTTGGAATCTTTCTAATCTCATGATATTCTGGATAAAAATGGAAATTATCTCAACGATGGCGTCTTCTTGAGTAGCCTGATTACTAGGTGGTCATCCTAGTTCTCCTTTTCTGTGTGGACCTTTATGACCTTTGGAAATTCTCCATCTTAAATTAGTGAGTAATTGTGGGCGTTGGGCCCTGATTTCGCAAATCGTAAGGTTACCACAAAAATGCTGCTTGTATTTAAGGATATTTACATGCCAAATGCAGGATTCGTGCAATCAGTTTACCATTGTTAAGTATGAACTTGATTTGACATTATCATGGCATTTGATTTGATTGATGTGTTACTTATAAGGTGGGTATTTCGTAGATCATGATTCTTAAAAGATTCTATATAATGATGTTTGTCCCTTTACTAGGTTCATTTTTTGTATTTTTTTAAAAGAAGTGTTGAGATATGTCAACTTCAATTCTACCAAAGTATTCAACCTAATTAATCTGTGGAGAGTAAACAATTTTGTATGCAATAAACAGAGGCAAGCTACTCATGGGAACCTTATAAATTATTCTTTTCCAGGGGAAGTCGCAGATCCAGGAGCATATCTTTGTCGCCACGTGGTAGGCAAAGATCTATTTCTCCCAGAAATAATTCTCGTTCTCCTCCTAGGCGTTCCCGCTCTATTGATAGACACCGTAGATCATCACGGCGTTCAACTTCACCTAGACGTTCTGTTTCTCCCCGAAGGCATTCTCCAAGAAGCACACCTTCAATTTCTAGAAGGAGATCACCTTACTCAAGGAGAGGGTCACCTTCCTTGTCAAGATATCCATCCCCATCTTCACGCCGGAGATCTCCTCTTCGCAGAAAATCACCATCATCTGGTACACGAAGGTCACTTTCTCCTCACCATCGTCGTTCACCAGCTCGTGCACCAAGGGGATCACCATCTCCTACAAGTCGAAGGTCTCCTGTTCGGCGCAGATTCTCACCAGGTAGACGTCCGTCTCCATCTCCAGCAAGGCGCAGGCCAAGGTCCCCGTCTCTAGGGAAGCGTAGGCCAAGGTCCCCTTCTCCAAGGCGCAGGCCAAGGTCCCCATCTCCAGGAAGGCGCAGGCCACGGTCCCCATCACCAGGATGGCGCAGGCCACGGTCCCCATCACCAGGATGGCGCAGGCCACGGTCCCCATCCCCAGGAAGGCGCAGGCCACGGTCCCCGTCCCCAGGGAGGCGCAGGCCACGGTCCCCGTCCCCAGGGAGGCGCAGGCCACGGTCCCCATCCCCAGGAAGCCGCAGACCATTGTCTCGATCACCAATAAGACGTCGGTCCCCATCTCCAAAACGCCGGAGGAGATCACCAAGTTCACTGAAGTCTCGTTCTGCAAATCGGCGTTCGTCTCCACAGGGAAGGAGGTAAGATTCAGGCATTCAGCCCGATTTCTTCTCCACATTGTGTGGAATCAGTAACCAATTGTGATATACTGATACTTGCAGGAGTATAAGTCCGAACACTAGCAGGAGTCCTAATCGTTCTCGCCGGAGTTTAAGTAGAGACATTGAGAAAGAAACAAATGGCACACCCTCCATTAAAGAGAGAGATGTGCACCCAAGGTAATATGCATGGTTTTATCTAGAGAAAAGTTCCCTTACGGCCAATATTGCCTATGAAGCGAAAAAATATTGTAGATATGTTCTTTACCTGCATATCCAGAAAGCTATTAACTTACAGCCTCTTTTTTGTCTTAGGGGCCAAGAACAAAAATCAGATGATGACAATAATAGGAGGGATGGTGCAAGGATTGGTGGTCATCATTCCCCAGATTCTAAGCATAGATTGTCAAAATCTTTGAGGTCTCCTAACTATGAAGAAAGGAACTCCACACGTGATAGGTGTGTATTTCCACATTGTATTGTACATGCTTTTGTCCATATTCTTTTCCCCACAGATTAGAGAACATATTTTAATGCAGAGAGGTCTCGTATTCTATTTGGCAGCTCTTTCAAGAATTCAGGCAAACCTATACCTAGTCAGGGAAGCACAGATACAAGTGGAGATGAGGAAGGCAGTCGTGCTAGGTTGGTGCCATATTTTCATATATTGCATTTGCCAGACTTTTATAGCATTTCTGAATATACTGTTTCCCTTTTCTTGTTCGTTTATTGTTACAGAGAGAATGCCCGGAAAGCAAATTCAGCTCGTAGGAAAACAAAGGATTTCTCGGCAGGTGTGCAACTTAAGAAAATCGGTGCTGGTGATCCAAGCCCTAGAGAAAAAATCCCCATTCAGTTTACAACAGAGGTTGGATTCACTTTCTTAAACGCTTTTAGTTTTTTGAGACAATTGGATGGTTGCTGGATTTGAATGCACTCCTTGCCCACTGCACAACACTACTTCCCTACTGACATTTTGGCACCTTCATGTGTTTTTTTTTCATTGAAAATATTGAATTGAATACTAGTAGATAAATTTGATGAGGATGCATGCTTTGATATAGTTATTTTCAACCAATGTCGGTCATAATTTAAGTGTAATCTATTTGAACGTGTGTGCATCTCTATCAGAAAGCATCATCACGCTGCAGCACAATGTGCATGTTCTTTGCAATTGTATGATATTGTTTTCTGTTCTCCAGTGGCAAGGATGTCCAGAAGAAACACCCCGATCAACTGTCAGAATCATCAGAAGACGAGCTTGTTGGTAGAAGAACAAAGCGTCAAACTGATTCTCCTGAAGACACTCGTGGGAAACAGTGCTCCCCTACTAGAATTGAAAATGATGACTCTTATTCAAAGGATGGTAGAAACAGTGAGCATGTCATGAGAGGTCTGCGTGATGATTCTGATGATGCTATTGATGCAAAGAAATATTTATCTAAAGTCAATGATGACTCCCAATCAGAAGATGGAAGTCCTGTGAAAAAAACTAAGAAAAGAACATATGGTAATAGCCACATTGATTCTGGTAGTTCAGGGTCTGAAGAACCTGACAAACATAGATCACACTCTGAGAAACGAAGGCACAAGAAAGCCCATAAGCATAGGAAACAGTATGATGATAGTTCTGAGTCTGATTCTGAGCCAGATGGCAAAGACGCAAAGAGGAGAAGGAAGGAAGAGAAGAGGCTAAGAAAAGAGGAAAGACGTCGAAGACGTGAAGAGCGACACCGCAGAAGAGCGGAACGCCATGCCGGCAAGCAAAAATTAAAGAACACTGATACTGTGCCTTCAGACTCTGAGAAGGATCAGGGTTCTCATTCAGATGATGATGATGTTAGGAAAAGAGGTTCACATGCTGTCAGAGAAGAGCCTGATCCGAAGAAACTAGAAATTGAACTTCGTGAGAAGGCCCTTGAATCTCTTAGAGCAAAGAAAGCCAACAAGTAGCCTGAGAAATTCCTTGCGATGCATTTGAGTTTTTATTTTCAAGAGCTTATCTCAATGTTATGGACGTGTGCTTATATGATACCTATTTAATGTTCTGTGTGTTTACGTGGCAGTTGATCTGAGGATTCCTGAGCTGTTTCCTTGATGCAGCTGCATTCAGGCTTAGCAGCCAGTTATCTGGTAATGTTTGCTTCTACAGATTTGTACGAACCATAACCCTGAAAAGGATATGTTTATGTTATGTGTGCATTTGCTTCCTTTTTCTTTTCATTTGTGTTAACTTATATTCAGATAAGTTTCTTTACTAGTGTATGATGTCATGTTGTCATGCACAAAAATATAACCTTGCACAATTATCTTTACATTACTCATTTATTGGAAAAGTAATAACAATTAAGGCCCAGTACTGAATTTGAATGTGAGCATAGTTGCTACGCCGCTTGCTGTGCAATGGGTACCTGCTTATTTATTTTTTCCACTTTTGTGGACACTTTGCTGCTGTAAACTGTGTCACTTTGTTGATTTGAATTTGGGTTATTGGCAGATTAGCACCATGTGCACAAGCTTTTTATGTTCTTCAGGATGATATGATCAACGCCTCAACAAAAACAAGTTGGTAACATATTGATTGGAAAATCTGCGAAAGCATTCCTGCTTACCAGTTGTTTGGTCGGTGCTGCTTAGTTTCAGGTTTGTGCAGCAGTCAATATATCTATCTGATTATCAGGTTTTTATCAGTAAAATATTCCAAGCAGTTAATAATTTGCGATGCCTAGGGTGCTAGACTGCTAGTCATCATTACCTTTCAGTAACTTATTTCTAATGTTGACTGAAGAAAAAGAAACCCTTCGCCACTTTCTTTGACACAAATGGAGTCAGCAAACCCGCTGGTGATTTGAGTTACAATTAGTATTTGCAGAAATAATCTTCCACCTAAGATGAAATTCTACAGTTTGTAGCATCAGAGGACTTTAAATTGGACTCTAGGTTTAGTTGACAAACTTAGGCTATTATACTTGCTGTTTCAATGATACCCTAACCAGAGTTGAGAAGGAAAAGAAACAGTGGGAATTCCCTGCTCTTCTTGGTTCAGTGTCCTGTGTTGACTTGTTTTACGCATGCAATTTTTTATTGATTTTGGTAATTCTGTGTTCTTATTTGTTCTAGTAATTGTATATACCCAATTGAGAGAATTTGAAATATCCCAAAGTGAAAGGAAATATGACCCCATAGGCCTGTTGAAAATTTACTAATTTGGTTTGAAATGACAATTTGTTAGTAGTCACACATGTTTGATGACAATGCCGCTAGGGCGCTAGCACGGTGGTGGTTTCATAGCGTGTCTTGAGAACCGACCAAAAAGGGATAGTTGGGCAACTCAAGCGAATTGCTCTACCTGACTAATAAGGATAGAAGGGAGAAGGTTGTGAAGGTGGCCTTGGTATGCACACATCTGGTTGGAGGACCGACCTGAGCTTTTACTAGTGTAGGCTGGTCCTGGAGTCATACCCTGGGGCGATCATCACCACCTGCATCTCACATCTCAGCACAGTGGAATGTGTAACCCGCATGATGTCCAAATGTTCCTCAGTAATGTTATCGTACCGTCTATTTCTGGTATGGAGCCAGTGTAACTGTCCTTATAGCGTGAGCACCTTCCCACAGTACTCGAAATCCTTTTGCAGACCTAGCATTAGTGCCGAAAGTCTACCAGCTCCTGCCTTTGGGGGTTTCTCATGAGCGAGTGGGAGTTTTCAATTCTGGATTAACAAGGCCAAGTAGTCGTTGCTCATCTCAAGAGATTATATAAGTGCTTCATTTTGCTTGAAACCTACATTCCCTCCAGAAGCACTCTGAATACAGAGCAATCAATAAAACGGGTATATGACAGAATGAGTATAAGTTGTTTTTGAAGGTTTCAAAGCAAAGGATTTTGAGGAACTACATCTGAATCTTGTCCGGTTGACCTAATGCTGAGCCCTTGTCCTTTTAGGAATTGTGTATCGAAATTTTGAATGTCACTGCATATTCTATTTTGATGGATAATATAAAACCGAGTTGAATAAATAAGGTGCATTGATCTTAAACTGGACGCTAATGCAATTTCTTTTCTATATAATTGGTAGAGCTTTGGAGCTCGTCCTTGGTACTAGCTGTATACATGTTGACACATTCATGCATTAGTTAGGGTGGTGTGGTGAAGCCATCAGCCCATCACTGTCGACTGGGGTTCTTAAGGGGTAGATAAATCAAGCTTTCACTTGCTCATTCTGTCTGGGTCACCGTTCTTGAGGCTCAAGACATATACTTCATTCATCACTGTCGACTGGGGTTTCTTAGGGGGTAGAGAAATCAAGCTTTCACTTGCTCATTCTGTCTGGCTCACCTTTCTTGAGGCTCAAGACATATACTTCATTCTTGGCTTTTAAGCGTGATGTGCGCTTGTTCCCTTGGTATGAGGTGCACTTGTTCCCATCACTATGACGTTTGGGATGTAGCATCCTACTGACAGGCTTACACTGTGTCTTGCATGTATCTAAGTAAATTCTATGTAAAATCCAACTTTTTTTTTCTGTTAGTTAAATGTTCCAATTTATCTGTATGCCCAGTTTCTGTGTATTTACATTTTACATCACTCTTGCCAAATGTTTGCATTCAACGGTTCAACCAATTTGCTTACCCATTTACATAAGGTGTATCCGCGTATGGTCGTCCTTCTCAAAGTTGTCTTTGTTCTTTTTGGGTACTTATAAAAGTTGCATGTGTTTTTTCGTTGACTCGCAATGTTAACAATGAAGAATGCAGGATTTATTAGTTTGTATTAAGTCTCACATTTCAGCAGTTCGTAGTATATACCTTTAAACTGGTCCCAAACCAAAATATTCCTCTTTTAATGTTGGCTGTATGGCTTTTCTGGTCTCACAGCAACACTAGACTGTTTTGCCTATGCATACCAAGCATGGTCGGAGTCGTTTAGTTTGCATATCTTTTGACGTGGTGAATTTAGGCCAGGTCATTAAACTATATTGTTTTTGCCGCATATGCGTGTACGCGAAGCATCTAAAACTTCTGACGGGGTGCTTACACAGGAGATGAGGCTGGTGAGCTAAATATGACTTCTGCGTGGATAATCTCCGGTCTCCGGTAACGTTAGTGGTTGAGATTTTGTTGACAGTGAAGCTTGACGATCTATACGCGATTTGATCTCATTTCGTTCGTGCATTAGAGCAACTCCAGTGGACCTCCTAAACAGACATTTATTCTAATTTTTAGGAGCTCAAGTAAAAAAACAACTCCAGTGGTCCTCCTATTTAGACTCTTATTTTAGGAGGACTCTCAAAATATAGTTTCAAGTCCCTAGGAATAGAAGTACCCTATCACTTCCCTAGCAATAGGGTCTTGGGCTGAAGTTGGAAGCAAATTTGAGTTCCTATTTTTTTAGGTCAGCATGCAAATAGAAAAACTAGGGGGTCCAATTTGCATGTTGGGGTGGAGTTGCTCTTAGGAGTTCGCACTTGGCTTACCTTTTATTTCTGTTTCGAGATGTCAGTAAGATCGCAGACGCTTTGCTTTCTCTATGCCCCTGGACCTTTATACATAACCAAAACCGCTCTTCGTCATTGCAAATCTGCAGTTGCGCAGTTCATCCATTTGCTGTTCCAATCCCAACAGATAGATTAACACTTGTGGTGCTTTGCTCTTGGCTTTTTTCCATTGTCCTTGTAATGCACCAGTGTTAGCACGCTTGCACTCTCCGTCGCCGCTGGCGGCGCATGGCTGGCCAAATTTGGTCGGTCGCATGGTGCTGTGCTACGAGGAGCATGGTCTCCCTCTCCTCGGCCGCCGCCAAAGTCCCAACTAAGGATGCAAGCGGGCTGCTCTGCAGGCAGCCCGCCAACTGCCGCTTCGGCCGCAAAGAATGTTTGCAGGCTGTGCAGGTGTCCACCGGACCAAAGAATGCAACCTGCATGTGTCTGCTGGGCTGTTGCAGTCAAATTGCAAAGCCTGCATGGCCCGCATGCATACAGGCCCTGCGTCCAACGGTCCACCATCGCTAAAATCCCCATGGTCTGAAGCATCATCTGGCTGAAGCATCATCTGGCAGTGCCAGCCTCACTGTTATGAAATCATTAGTTAGCATAAATTTGCCAGGACGCATGATGTCCGAATATAAAGGGCAAGTTGACAGCATCTCATCACCAATAGCTTTGTACAATGTTATAATACCAAAAGGAAAATCCTAATAGACAAAACTATATTTTTTTACATACAGTTACCAACCAAAGAAAAGCCTACAAGAACAATAATCTGCACAGAAAGGTAAAGGTTCTACAAAACGCTAATCACTCATGGGACATGTCATGTACAATGATGCGTGCACGGAGCGGTTTCTACAAAAAACTCAGACCACACCACTAATGCCAGGTTTGAACGGATTGGTTTAGGCAGGCTAATCCCCGCCAAGAACAGCACCGGAACAAGAGGGCAGACAAAAAAAACAGAAAACAAACAGCACAGGAAGAAGCGGACGCCGGAGGCCGGACAGAAGAGGGGTTTCCCTCACCTCGGGGTAGGGCGGGATCGGGGGCGGCTTGGCGGCTTCCTCGGTGGCCAAGGCGGCGGCGGCGACGACGCGGGCGCGGCGGCGGCGGCGACACAGGGTGCGGCGACGGACGGAGGCGAGCAAAGCAAAGCGAGCCTCCTCTCCCCCTTCCTTCCCAGATGCGGAGCGAGCGAGGATTTGGATCAGGATAGATAAGAAACGGGGAGGAGGAGGAGGAGCCTCGCGAGGCTCCGTTTCTTTACTATGGCGGCGGCAGCAGGGACTTTACGGAGGTGGCGGCTTGACCTAGCGCACGAGTAGGGCAGGACACTAGCAGGAGTTTGCGGGCTTCTGCGAGTGGCCGCAGGTGCTAGCAGCTGCACCGCATCGGCCCACGATAGAAAAGCAAGCAGGCCGCGGTTGTCCAGTGGGCTTGTTTTGCGGGGCGGGCTATGCGGGCTTGCGGACAGGCCCGCGCCGCTTGCATCCCTAGTCCCAACTCCGCCCGCTGTGTCGCGCGATGCAAGTGGCGCTTCTTGCAGCCGCTCCGCTCGCGCGCTACCCCCGTTCGGAGTCAGAGCCACACGTGCCGCGTCATGCCGTGGTTAAGCGCGGCCACGTTCTTCTGCAGTACTATGGCAAGTTAGTTGGACCTTTTTTTTTTTTCTCCTTTTTGGGGTGGATCATGCCCTGTTTCGGAAGTGATAGCCAAGCTGGCGGAGCAGCGGCACGGTGCAGTGCGGATGCATGCACCGGGACAACAAGTCGCACTCGTATGGGATGGGATGGGATGGGATGGAACCGGGGATGGGATGGAGCTTCTCGTTCTCTCACAGTGCCTGGGACGTTGACCCATCATCATCCTGGCGTAGCTGTTCGGAACGGGGCGTCGCGAGCAACTCGGCCGCGGACCGGCAGACGCCTGGGCGCCTGGCTCGGTCATTATTCGTTCCTGCCTCTGCCTGCATTGCTACGGTGGACCCGATCCGTTCCTCCGACTCGGAAGTCAGATCAGTAATAACGGCGGGCGCGTCGCAGGGGTCGCATTTTCTTCTGACGAGATTATTTGCGTGCGCGCGCGCCTTCTAAACTCCGCTGCCAGAGAGAAACAGTCCGTGTGGTTGGGTAGGGGGAGGTTGGGCTGTGCCCGTGCCCGTGCGGGGCAATACTATGCCAAGATGCCGACCCCGCGTCGCGTCCCTCCCCGTGCCAGCACGCCCTACGGGCTACGTCAGGTGGGCGACGCGCGCGGTGTCGGGTACGTGGCGCCGTCGCCTCGCGCCCACGCGCAGCAAAAGCCAACGGTTGGCTCGGGACGGGCCCCGCACCTCGGTCACTGATGACGCCCGTGCAGCAGTGAGTGTCGCGCCTTCTCCGTGAGCCGCAGATTCGCAACGGCAGCTGGCACTCCGGCAGCGGCAGGTGGTCGTGGATGCAGACCGAGGCGCAGCGGTGGGGTACGGTCTGGGAGCGAAGTAAGGCCTTGTTTAGATGCAGGTTAGAAAGAGAGTGGAAAGTCGCGTAGAAGACTTCGTTTGTTTGTGGTAAATATTATCTAATTGTGGCCCAACTAGGCTCAAAAGATTCGTCTCATGATTTACAACCCAACTATGTAATTAGTTATTTTTTTTATTTATATTTAATGCTATTTACATGTGGGAAACAATTTATGAGAGGAGAGAGATTGGAAAGTCCTGAAGCACCTCGTTTGTTTGTGGTAAATATTGTCCAATCGTGGCCCAACTAGGCTTAAAAGATTCGTCTCGTGATTTACAACCCAACTGTGTAATTAGTTCTTTTTTTTATTTATATTTAATACTATTTATATGCGGGAAACAATTGATGTGAGGAGAGAGAGTGTAAAAACTTGCACCAAACTAAACAAGGCCTAAGTTGGTGACGTCAAATCAGATCGGTAGAACTGTCAAGCCTAATCCGTGGGCGATCGAGCCGGGGAGGGAAGGCCTCGGAGTGTTTACTTGGATCCTCAACGGGGTAGGGGTACGGCAAAGCGGGACGCGCGCACAGTCGTTGAGGGTCCCGGCCGGCGCGGAACAACGTCCAGGTCCGATGTGAATGCACTGCGCTAGCTGCAAAGGCCCGCCCAACCACCTCTAGGCTCTAGCTGCTTCCTTCTCATCTCAACAAGACGGGACAGGCATCGCCAGCCAACTTGGATCACACTTTGGAGATCAAATCGGACACACACATCGCCCATCCATCCGCACAATACACCTATGCCAGAGTCACACCCACCCCTACCACCCTTTGGAGAGCCAGAGAGTTGGGGTAAATGGATGGGATATGCCTTCATCACTTCTCCACGAAATCACGGCGCTAGCAGCAACCAGCAAGGCGAATAAGCTTCGAAGCGAAGGTTCGTTCCCACCGTGTGCCGCCTGTCTAGTTTAGCGTGTGAGACGCCGTGAGAGCGTGGAGTGTGAGCAGGCAGACGATGGATGGATGGATGGACATATATGGCATGTTCTCCGAGCATCCAAAGATGGGCCAAGAACAGGAACGATCCGATCCCTTTCGTCTCGTGTGGGTTTCCAAGTAGGCAGGCACGGACACGCGCACCCCACTCGCACACCCCATCACTTCATTTCGTTTCGTTTCACCTTGCCGGTGGGGGCCAGTGTCCGGTGGGGGCCGCCAGGGCACAGTGCCGCCGTGTCGCCGTCTCCCTGTCTCCATGCCCCCTCCCCCCTAGCTTAAACCAACTCCATGACTCCACCGGCGCACGCTGACACCCGGGGGTATAAGGTATCCAATCCAGCTAGTAGTAGCTGCTACTACTGCTCCGTGACGAGATTAGAGCATTTCTTCCTGTCCGGGTGAGCTGATTTGGGAAAAGGGGCAAGGAACGAATGGGGCGAAGAAGCTCTTGACGGGACGGGGGGGCTTTATTTTCCTGGGGGCAGACAAGAATGCAACGTTTGATTCGGAGTGGCTGGAATTTTGCTGACCCGCGAATTATACCCCGGCCGGTCATGTTTTTTCAGCGAGGCTGTGCTGGGAGTATCACAAAAATGGTAAACTGAGGTTTCTAAAAAAAAAAATGGCAAATTGAGTTGTACTACAGCACTGTTGATCGTTGTACTTGTTTAATTTCTTAACACTAGGGCCTTGTTTAGATGGAGGTTAGAAAGAGAGTGTAAAGTCCTGTAGCACTTCGTTTGTTTGTGGTAAATATTGTCCAATTGTGGCCCGACTAGGCTCAAAAGATTCGTCTCGTGATTTACAACCCAACTATGTAATTAGTTGTTTTTTTTATTTATATTTAATGCTATTTACATGTGGGAAACAATTTGTGAGAGGAGAGAGATTGGAAAGTCCCAGAAGCACTTCGTTTGTTTGTGGTAAATATTGTTCAATCGTGGCCCAACTAGGCTCAAAAGATTCGTCTCGTGATTTACAACCCAACTGTGTAATTAGTTATTTTTTTATTTTATATTTAATACTATTTATATGTGGGAAACAATTGATGTGAGGAGAGAGAGTGGAAAAACTTGCATGTAACTAAACAAGGCCTAGGTCTAGTTACGTCAATTCTTCTGCATACTGCACCTGCCAGTAGTTGTTCTCCAGGTACTTCTCGTACACATATACTAGTATTCAATTTAATCAAAACAATACGGGCTCGATGACTGAGCATGTCACATAAAGAAATTGGAGTGGGTTTCTGACACTTATTTCGTTTTTTTGTATGCTCCCTTCTTTTACCACCCCCTCCATTCCATGCATCCCTATTAGCAGAGATGTCAATCCCATTTGATGGATATGATCAACCTTCGCCGCATCTATCCAACACATGCAACTCGATCGACTCATCCTATGAATTTCTCTACCAGCTGTTGGACAATCATCACATGTATAGATGTCACTTATGTAAGACTTTTTCTTTCCCGTTTATTATTGTTATTTCCCTTTTATTCTTGACTAGCAATCTAGTAATTAATAAGCTACAAACTTGTAAGGTGAGTGCGACAGAAGAGGCTGAAACCTTTTAATTTTCTAAATAAAATAGATATCACTTTACTTAGATGGCACTAACATACTATGTCAAATAAACACTAGTGTACTCGGTCACGGTGTGCATGGCGGCGAAGAACACCACATCGATTGAGGCAACATGGCAAATAATCCCTTCAATCATTATTAATATATAACGTTAGGACACAGCTAAATTAGCATAAATTTGTACTAGTTTACTTGTGCTAATGTCATGTATATTAATGACTGGAGAGAGTATATATATGAAATGGATGTATCATCGGCGAAGGTAGATTAATCTAAGAAGCAATAAACTATCAAATGGAGTGTCAAGATAAGCTGATACCGTCACGGTAAAGTTGAAATCCATTAATTCTTCATTCTTCATTGAAATGATCATAATCGTATATATACTTAAGAAATATAATGAAATATGAGAAACCAGCAAAAACACATGTAAAATGGGGTTATCAGTTCATGACAATATGACACTTAATTTCTTGTAGGATGGATCCGTTTGGATCAGCTGAACTTTTTATAAGATGCAATATTTGGAGCTAATATCTTTTTATAAGCTGAGTAGTTGAATAGTGTAAATGGAGCTACAAGGGTATAAGCTAACTACTGGACTATTTGGATCAACAGATATTTTTAGCAACTTATTTTTTAGTAGTAAATTCAAGCATAGCGGAACAAAAGAACAAAACTGACCATGGATGAAAAGAACGAAAGGTTAACTTATGAAACTGATTCTCTTACCTTGTTAATGCAATGCTAACTGCACATAGATTGACAGGTAAAGTAAACATTGACCGATTCCAATAAACGCAAATAGGAATTGTACATTGGTTCCACAGGCTCCAAATAGAAGAAATGGGAAAAGATCACACACGCATGCCATGGCACATTAATTAACAGGCGGGTAGTCGAGCTAATGTAACAACTAGTAGAGTGCTAGCTAATAGAGTAACTAGGGGAAGAAGAAGTGGGAATCTAACTAGCAAGGTAGAGAGATATACGGCGGCCGGCCGGTGCAGGTGCATGTAGCTAGCTAGCGCCGCTAGAGCTAGAACGACGTCGGCGGTGGCCGCGTCACAGCCGCATGCCCCCACTGGCCGAACATGTCGTGCGGCGGCGTCTGCGGGACGGCGTACATGGACGGCGGGACGACGGGACCCCCGCTGCTCTGCTGCTGGTCCAGCTGCTGCGCGGTGGCGGCGCCCTCGGACGTCGACCCGGACAGCACGGCGCCCTCCTCGGCGTCCTGGTCCAGCGGCAGCCTCTCGTAGGTGGCGTTGCCGAACGTGGCGGCGATCACCATGACGGGTCCCGACGCGATGAGCTCCCCATGACGCTCCCGCCCACGACCTGCCCCTGCCCCTCCCGCCAGGTACACGGCGAGCCCCGTGGCCCCCGGCGGCGCCGGCGCCGGGAGGAAAGCCCCGGACATGGACAGTATCTCGAAGCGGCCACGCAGCGCGACGGCGGCCGCCGCCCCGCCCCCCGCGGGCTGCCGCAGCGTGACGTTGGTGACGGCGCCGGTGCCGCTGAGGACGGAGACGCCGCGCTGGCGGCGGCGGGAGAAGCCCGCGATGGCGTCGACGATGTCGGCGCCGCTGGCGATCTCCAGCACGTGGGAGCGCATCGCGTTGGGGCTCTCCCGCGTCACCACCACGGGCGGCTTGGGCTTGTTCTTGGACCCCGGGGCCCTCCCCGCGGGCGGCGAGGACCACCGGCTGCCCCTCCTCCTCCCGCCGCCCCGGCAGAAGGCGGGGGCGACGCGTCGTCCTCGTCGTTGTTGTTGCTGCTGTCGGGGCCGCCCGCGCCGACGTGGGAGTGGGCGTAGCCGCCGTGGTGGCCCTGCAGCGAGTGGCCGTCGAGGCTCCCCATCTCCTCGGCCGCCGCAGTGCCGGCCGGCCACCGGTTTGCCAGCCCTACTATTTTCGTTGCCGTAATGAACACGACGCGCGCGCGGCGAGATAATCAGGAGGCAGTCTCTCTTGCCAGCAAATGGTAGGGACGACGAGACGAAACTATAGCCGGCTTTGCTCTCCGCGGCTATTTATGCCTCCTCTATGTAGATAGAGATGGAATGCACTTCTCCACGGGATTTTCCTTTTCCTTTCCTACCACTCGGAAACCTTGTGGGGCGCGCTATCACCTGGGGAGAATGAACAACTCCGCTCCTCCAACCCCAAAAGAGACGGTAGGGGTAGTGGATGCATGCCCAGTGGCTAGCTGCTACTGTTTGTAGTAGCAACTGTGGTGCCACATGTGTAAGTTCGTACGGTAATTAAGCAGAGAGAGAGAGAGAGAGAGAGACGGTGAACGTTCGGGGATGGTGGCGGTACGTAGTACGCCTACGGCCATGGCGCGGCGTGGCTTCTGATCGCCGCAGATGGGCCGGGGTTTGAAAACTGGTCGTGCAAGCAAATAGACGACGGGACATCACACACGTACGCTAGCCGGCGAGGGAGCGCGGCATCTGACCGTCAGACCGTGTGCGCCCTCGCCCATATGTACCCGTGCGGGGCTAAACCAACGTGCGTCTTTGGATGTGACGACCGCTTCCATCAGGCGGCGCGCTGTACCGGTGCCCCCCCCCCGCAGTGCGTCTATAGTTTGCCGACTGGCTGTTTCTTCAGGATCCCAACGGACGGACGGTAGGTCCGTGTAGCGTGTCTACTTGAGCACTTCATTTCGTACTGTCTGTGAGCCCTGCTCGTTATTCGACCTGGTTTCGTAAAATCCACACGGAGAGAGAGAAAGACAGCTTCGAGACCCTTGTCAATCCTATCTCCAAATCGTTGAGCATTTCACGGGGTTATTGATTTGTGTAGGAAATGAAATGTCCATCGAGCAGAGATTCCGATCCTTGCAAACTCAACTGATACGATTTTTAAAATTCTATACAATTTCTGCTAGCGATGCATGCATGGCCGCCACTGCTCAAGGAAGGGGATCGATTGGCAGGATCCAGATGAAAAGATTTGGGCAAGATCGAGGTTGTGCTAAATACATTCATGGATGAAGTGTGTACTGAAAATTAACTTCATGTAGTCTCTATCTCGTGTTCGAATTTCATGTTTAAAGCTCCATGCTGGGCTCGCGCCATAGTGGACAGAGGTGTGACACGATGGGAGATGAGTAACCCTTGTGATTCGATCATGATTTGTTATGTAGTGGTGACTTAGTGATTTAGGTTTTGTTTGGCTGCACATTTCAATCCACTTTAATCCACGTGAAGAGCATCTCCAACAACTCTTTAAAATTGACTTGCCAAATCTTGAGTTTTAGTAAGTTGTTAATTTGTTTGGCAAGTGAAAAAAAGACTTCTTTCCAACAACTTCTCAAAACTCACTTGTCAAAACGAAAAAGTCCGCTAACGAATAAAGAGCCCCGCTAAGCGAACGAAGAGCCCACGAACGAAGAGCCCCGCTAAACAAACGAAGAGCCTCCCTAACTTCTCTCGAAAGCAAGTCCTTTCCGCGCACGGATATATACGCGCGTGAGGCCCGTGAATAGCAACTTGGGATAAATAGCAAGTTGGTTTGAGGAGTTGTTGGAGAGGAATTTTTATGTTTTTACCAAATTAATAAGAATAGCAACCTCATTTGAGGAGTTGTTGGAGATGCTTAAACTAAATTCTACTTCAATTCCTTTCAAACCACGTAGATTGAAGTAGATTTATGTGCAATCAAACAAGCCTTTTAGAAAGAAAAAACAATATAATTTAAGGAATTTGTTTTAGAATTTTATTTAAGAGTCTTCATCAAGAATATGCCCGACATGTATTAATAGAGAAGTAGCAGATTACAAACTAAAAGAAAAACAACAACCTCACGAAAGGATCTGTTTTAGATCGTTTCTATACCTATTTTAAACGTCTAAACAGAGTTGCTCCGAATCATCACTCGATGATCGCTTATCCGACCATCGCCAAACTACGTACAATCCAATCTTTTACATGGCATTTGACCACGAAGGCACGAACAGTTTGCACGGAACTCCTCCCTGGTCCCTGCTCCCTGTTCCTGGTCCAGTTTCCTGATGAAAGCACGAGGCAAAAAAATAATAAAAAAAAGAATGAGCATCTAGGATAGGGATACGCAGTGGGGACTCGCACAGGGGCGCTCTGCCATACCCATACCGGTGCATGTCTCTGCATTCATGCTATCCGGTTTCGCTAGCCAGGCCGCGCCACCCATTCTTGTCCGATTTGCTTTTTAAAGACCAGCCATGAAAGTTACAGATGTACTACCAGTAGTAATAGAATACAAGTACACTCTCCTTTAGCTTTTCAAAATGAATCCCCAATCGTTTTATTTAATCGCATATTTTATGTATAGTAAATACAAGTAGCAGTCAACCAGAACGATCGATCACTGTAAACTGCCATTGGATGGTAATCGCATTCTTATGCATGCTAGCTCTGCAGCCTGCAGGGTAAATAATTAATCCAGCAAAATCCAGCTACTGATTGGCTCGACCTAAATGCTCTAGGGTTGGTATGACAAATAACCACGCCGCGCCGCAGCTTTCGTGCCGGTGGTGTCTACCGCACTGCATGCATCGCGGGGCACGGCCAAACAAACGCATCGATGGCGGCTGGCCGGCCGGCCGCTGGCGCGTTGCGATCGGGGACAGCGACGCGCGCAGGCGCGGGGCCGTACGTGTCGGCTAGCGTCTGCGCGGCCCGCGGGGCCCCGTGCTCCCTGCAGCCGCACCCCTCGCGACGTGTGGATCGTGCCAAGTACAATGCATGCGGCTTCCCTCCCCGCCTAGCTTATTAATCCGACGACGACGCCCAATCCTGCAATCCACCTCTCGACGTGACGTCTCGGTCGCGGCCGCGTCGCTCCCTCGTAGTAGCAGTAGCAGTTGTTGTTAGAGCATCTCCAACAACTCCTTAAATTTTACTCCTCAAATCTTGAGTTATAGTAAGTTCTTTATTTTATTTAGCAAGTGAAAAAATAATGTGTCTCCAACAACTCCCTATTTTCACTTGGTAAAATTAGAGGATGACATATGGGACCCGCCTGTCATGCCTATTTCCTTTCTTCTTCCCCTTCTGAATCGGAGAAGCAATCTCCGCTTGGCCCTTTTTGCTCCTCCGTGAGGGCCGCTGCTTGCTCTTCCCTCCGACCTGCTGAGGCGCCGGCTCCTCCTCCGGCCTTGCAGGCGCTTACCCTCCGGGCCGCCGCGCAGGCACTCCCAGCGCTCCTCGCGCCCGCTGCTGCCGCTGCTCCTGGCCGGCCGCGGCGAATGCGCTTAGGACGCGAGAACGCAGCGGAGACGCCAGTGGAGGCGCGGCAGGCGAAAGCCGCGTCTCCGTCCCCGGCAGATGCGCTGGGACGCGAGGGCGAAGGCGGGCCGCTGTCCGCCACTGCGTCCGTCCGTGGTTGTCCGCTGAGGCGCTGGGCGGGCGAAGTACCAGGGGCCGCCGGCCGTCAAGCTGCGGTCGCGAGCGGAGGTGCGTGCAAGCAGGCAGCGAGTATGGCGGGCGGGGCGCGCGATTGCGAGCAGGCGGAGGCGCATGCGGCCCGCTGAGGATCACGCACGGCGATAGAACTGGAGATGTGCCTGCCGGAGAGGGTGTGAATAGGAAGTTGGGATAAATAGCAAGTTGATTTTAGGGAGTTGTTGGAGAAGGTTTTGGTGCTTTTAGTCAATTTATAAGAATACCAAGTTGATTTAGGGAGTTGTTGGAGATGCTCTTAATGGTTTGATTTTTCGAACGGGCTGTTTGGGTCGACGCCGCGGTCGCTTCGCGAACTTTGTGGGCTCGGCTCGCTGGGGCCGGCCGCCTGCGCCTGCCCCGTTTTCTCGACCGGCCTGCCGGTGACTAAGGCTACCAGCACTCGCGTCGTGTAACGCGTCCGGGCGTCGCTTACCGGACGGAAGCGGCCGCAGCGGCGCCCGCCACGTGGACGTGGCGTCCGGAATCGCGGCGCCGCGACGCCAAGTTTGGCGCTAGCCAGCGTCAAAGGACGCGCCGCGTGGCGCTGGGCCCACGCGGCGCCGTCCGTCCGGTCACAGGCGGGAGGGAGGAGAGAGAAGGGAGAGGGAAGCGGGCGCCGCCGAAGCCGCGCGCCATGGCCGCCGCGCGCCGATCGCCGCCGGAGGTCGCGGGCGCCTAGCCGCTTACCGAAGCCATGCGGGTGGGAGGGAAGCAGGAGGGCCTCGCCGCGCCCGGGGCGCCGCCGGGACGCGTCGGCGCCCTCGCCTCGCCGCGAGCGGCGCCGCCCGCGCGGCCGCCGAGCGTGCTTGCATCCACCACGCCGGAACCGCCCCACTTGCCCGCCGCACATCCACCGAATCAAGCCGCCGCCGGGCGCGTGCGCGCCATGCACTCGCCGTGGCCGTCGAGGCCTCTGCTTCCTTCCTCCTCCCTCTACCTCTCTCTCTCTTCCTCCTCTTTCTTCCTCTGACTAGACGGCAACAACAGAGACAGACGTGGCCGGTGGGGGAGGAAAAGGACAGATAAGAAAGAAGAGAGTATGACATGTGGGTCCCACTGCAGTAGTCGATATAGAGAATAGGATATAGAGGATGGATGGATGCGGGAGAAAACGGTATAGAGGAGAGAATATTGATGACTAGATAGAATATTCCTTTTAGAGGATGAATTTAGAGTATGACGAGTGCGGATAGCTTTACCGGTCTGCGTCGATGAACAGCCGCAGAGCGATTAGCCTTCGTTGTTACGCAGAAAGTAGTAGGCTATAATTGCCATCAGCAGAAACCTTGTTGCGTTGCCTCTGCTGCCAGATGCTTCACTCTCACTCTCACCTATTCTATAGGTCTGTCTTTTTTCTTTCTTTTTGAGATGTCACCTATTGGGTCTTGATGGAGCATATGCAAGTGAAAATATATTACCTCTTTTTTGTGTGCACTAAATCCACTACTTAGACCAGTAGCCACCCCATTACTGTCTGTCTGCCTGTCTCCGAATTTTTCCGTCCGCACCGCCTGAGAGAATATAGTGTAAACCCTAGCTCTACCTTTCTGCCTCGAGCTGTAGTAGTCGTTGAGCATCAGGAACAAGAAAAGAAAGAATCCATGCTTCGTTTGCTTCCCTTGCAAACGAAGCAAAGGGAGCACACGAGGTTTGACGACAGGCGCCTTGCCGACGTCGGCATGCATGGACATGGAGCCGAAATGAACATCCATCTATCGCGCTCGCGCCGCGCCGTTGAAGCTTTAGCGGCGCAGCAGCCCGGGCGGCCCACCGTGCGCGCACAGCGGGAGACTTTTTGTGCCGCGACGCCACTTTTTGCCTCGCCTTGCATTGCTCTCTGTTGGCCCAGTCGCCCAGCTCCTTCTTCGTTGCTTATTACGAATCGAATCCAGCGCGTGTTCAAACGGAAGAGAATGCACGCACTGGAGAAGCGCCAGGGCGATTCGTCGTGTACGGCAGGTACAGAAGAGGACTGCATGGTGCACGACGATTACATGAGCGGTTACTATACGCTGCGTGACGGCGACCACTGGCTGCAACTGGCGCGCGGCGTGGAGTACGTCCAACGACGACGCCGAGATGTCGAATAATGGAAGCGCAAGAATTGTACTCCCTCCATCTCAAAAAAACATGTAAATCTCACATCCTGAGAAGTCAAAAATTCCATATTTTGACCAAATATATATGATAAAATATTGATACTTATGATGCGTAATAAGTATTATTAGTTTAATCATAAAATATATTTTTATAATAAATTAAATTAAAGATCTAAATATAGATATTATCTTCTATAAATTTAGTTAAATTTAAGATTCTTTGACTTTTCGTAAAACGAGAATTACATACTTTTTGAGACGGAGATAGTACTCGAGTCTGCCAGCTCTACCATGTGGCGCCAAAATTGCACGAAGCTCGTGTCTATCCACATGCTGTTACTGTCTTCTTCTTCTTCTTCTTCTTGTTGTTCGGTAGAGTTACGACCCGTGGACTAGTTCTTTAAACAACAAGTTTTGGAAAATACTAGTACTCCATAAGTGGCCAAGTTGCATTGACTCCCAGCAATTGTGGGTTATGATTTTTGACTTCCACGAAATCGGAACAAAGGACTACAGTAATGGTACTTCTTAAAAATCAGATGTATATATATTTGGATTTCAATGTGTTTGATAGTTTCGTATTCGCAGACGACATGATGATCTCCTGCAGTTTGGTGGTTGGTGGATAATATCGAGTACAGCGGCGAACAGACAGGCAATCTGACGGAATACGCATGATGGCTTTGACTCGGCTGACTCTCTCTTTTTTTCAATAAAATGGGGCAAGTTGGCCGCGTGCTACGCCAAGGAACTCATGGGCTACTTCCACGAGTAATGTGAACCACACAATGTTGGACAGCCTTGTTGGATGTTTGACCTTCTTCTACGCTGCTCCCCACTTGCGTGAAGCTTCGAAAGGGACCGCGCGATGGATTTCCTCTTCTTTCTACCTTCACGAGGCGAATTGAATTAGTTTTCCAACTTCCCATCACCGCCTTCAAAAAGAGGTAAAAGTCTCACGAGAACAAAAACACAAATTAGGCCTTGTTTAGATTACCCCCAAATTCCAAGTTTTTTCATTCTCTCTCAATCACATCAATTTATAGCCGCATGTATGGAGCATTCAATATAAATAAAAAATAACTAATTGCACAGTTTGGTTGTAAATCATGAGACGAATCTTTTGAGCCTAGTTGGGCGACAATTGGACAATATTTACCAAATACAAACGAAATGCTACAGGACTTTTCACTCTCTCTCCATCACATCAATTTGTAGCCGCATGTATGGAGCATTAAATATAAATAAAAAATAACTAATTGCATGGTTTTGTTGTAAATCACGAGACAAATCTTTTGAACCTAGTTGGGCCACGATTGGACAATATTTACCAAATACAAACGAAATGCTACAGGACTTTTCACTCTCTCTCCATCCCCAATCTAAACAAGGCCTTAAGAAATAGGCGTATTGGCTCTACTGCTCTGGCTTGTGCTCGATCGAAAAGGTTTTGGCTTTAGCTTGTGTAGTAAGATAACAGTTTGTCAGTTCATCCCTTGGCTTGAACTTAACGATGCACTTTCTGCGCCCTTTCTACATGCTGCTTCACTTCCGATCCACTGCTGTTAGCCCTGATAAACTCCAAAAAGGATAGAAGAAAAATATGTTAAATTAAAAACCGGCCAAAAAAAAGAGGATATGAAGATACACTAACTGACTAGAGAAAAAAGGGAAATGAAATAAACATCGCTAGCCGCCCACTAGTAGAGAACAAAAGGAAGCCCAACGGACCCACCCTATCTACTCACTCAAAAAAGCAGCCCGGCCTACACAAAAGAAAAAGAAGGAAGACTTGCTAGATGTGATGGCCGAATATAAAACGAGAGCCCACGAAACTAAACAAAGTAGCCTATGACAAGAAGAGCCCACGAAGAGATGGCGTGACCGCGTGAGCACAGAAATAGAGATCACCGATCAGGTGGTAGGGCTAAAAATGTAAATGACATATGGAAAATTATAGCTGGCTGTTATAAAAATTTCCGTATTACATGTCCCGAATTTGTAAGGAAAATTAGGTCCTGAAGAACTGGTGAAGGAAAGGGACAGGGTATATCATGCTAAGATTCAGATGATCTGTCGTCACCTTTTACAAGAAAACCAATTGCACCCAATTATCACAAAGTCGCCCCCCTCCCTATGCAATTGAATGCACAATTCCAGTACCTTTGGGGTGGATGCGTAATAAGAGAAGAAAATAGCTTGTCGTGAAGTTTACTTCACCAGAAATACTCCCTCTGTCCCTTTATCGTTGTCGTTTGGGAACCGTGTCCCTCTCTCATTCACGATTTTCGAGCGACCAACAAAGCGGGACAGAGGGAGTACGACCGCATTGATTCGTGACTTTGTAGTTTGTGCAAAGAACCATGTCCTTGTCAGAAAACAGAACACACAATCCATTATCTGGCCTGCTTGCAAGCAGAACATCCGGATCTTTACAGTACACCAAGCCAAACAAGACCAAATAGGTAAAGGTGCCAAACTGTTTTTCAGATATGTGAATTGCCCACATAATCCTTATCCTCCTCAATCTGTAGTAGTAACATGCATCGATAACTTATCCAATTTGTGGCTCTGAATTCTGAATGATTGTACAATGTTATTTCTGGTAAGCCGTAGGCCCATATGGTACAACAAAGAGCTTCGGTGCCAACTACAAGTTGTTTAGATTGCAAGTGTACTTGATGAAGCCAAGAATCACTCCCCTGCCACCTTGGCATGATTTAAGTAGTGTGAGAATCACACGTTCTATTGTAAGAGAAACAGAAGACAGGTTTGATATGAAATTTCTCTAGCTAGGGAGTTCTTGTATTTATACCATTCGCAATGGTACAAGGCGATTGTCTTTCCCAAATCTGTACTTTACTACAACGTGATCAAAATGTGATTTTCTCACGTATGTGTGACCTGTATGTCTGAGTTACATAGGTAGGAGTAAATAATGCAACCTTTTATACACAGCGAGGACAACCTGTTGTCGCCAACCAGCAGGCAGATACTCTCCACTCAAAGATCTACTGCCGGCCAGAGAGAGAACTGGACCTAGCTTCTCTGAGGCGTGAGCACGGACAGCATGCCTTCCACCATTACTATTTTCGTTGGCGTTCCGTTCCGTGGATAAATAAAATCACAGCGAAAACGGACCGGATGGTTCTACGGCGGCGACGTGAGGTCTCCTCTGCCGCAACGCCGTATCCGCACCTCCAGCACGGAGCCCCACCTCGTCCGCTTCGTCTTGCAGCACTGCCGCCGCGGTGCCTGAAACAAATCCAGCAGTTCCAACGTGTGTTGTTAGCACGGCTCTTCTGCAAACAAGCAACCCAAGCACCACAATTTCAGAAAACAGATAGATGGCACTTACGCGTCTCCAGTCGCTCTCGCTCATCCTCGGGGCGATGACCCTGACCGTGTGCACCGTGGACGCCGCACGGAAGCTGGCCTTGTCGCACTCCTTCCCCTTCTCCGACGACGGGGCGGCGCGCCTGGCGTACTCCGTCACGGTGGCGCGCGCCGTCTCGTTCCGGACCCGGCTGAGGAAGAAGATGGCCGGGCGGGCGCACGCGTCGTGCGGGCTCAGCGGCCGCGTGTTGAACACGAACGGGCCGTCGGCCCAGCTCCGCCAGGTCCGGAACGTCCGCAGCGGCACCTCCAGCTCGTGCGGCGCCACGGCCCACGGGTACACCTGCGCGGTGTAGCCCCACGCCACCGAGACGGACCAGACGTAGCCCGGCCCGCGCTGGTAGCAGAAGCTCTGCTGCAGCACCCGCGCCGGGTCGAAGCGGGACGCGCCCACCAGGGGCCGCACCGCGTCCAGCGCCGTCTTGCCCCGCGGGGTTATGGGCTCCACGTGGTCCAGGTGGTGCAGCGACACCAGCGGCGCCACCGGGTGGGCCGCCAACATCCCGTACGCGTCGCCGCGGATGTCTACCTGTAGGAATTGCAAAACGGGCGACGTGTGTCATATTCAAATTTTTTTAAGAACCAAAAAGCTGTGATGACTACTCTCTCCTAGAAAAAAAAAGGTAAATAAGCAGCTGTATTAGTAACTTTTCTGCACGCGTATGGACCTCTAGATTCTCGAGGCCAGATGGCACCTCATGACAGTTTTTGGCAGAAAAAGGTTCAACCGCCGAAGGAGACAAACGGCACCCGGCAGAGCGTGCGCCACGCGACGAAACGCAGAGATGTCGCAGATCTGAAGAGTTATCCACGGTTCAAAATCAAAATGGCGTTGATGGGCAACCGGGTCGCGAGTCGTGTGTCCTAGGGAGTGGCAAGCCATTTTCTCTGGCGACGTCAAGCACGGCAGCAAAGGACGCTGGGATGCTGCGCCGTCCGCACCGGAGCGAATCACGCCCGTTGCACAAGTTACAGGGGCAGGCAATCCGATTCTCACGGTTCCACCCTAGTCTCGCGCCACCTATGCCGGCAATTTCTCGTCACCGGAAAGGGACGGCCAGCACCGGACAGGGACGGGCGCACACCTGGCCCGGCGAGGTCACGCGTCGCACCAACCTAACTACGGCACGCTCTAGGGATGGTGACGTCCAGATCTCGGTCACAACTGCCCCCGCCCGACGCGGTCTTTTTACAACCTTCAACTTTACGGTCTCCAAGACAAGCCAGGCTTGGAGGTGGTGGCAAGAGTGGACGCAAAAGAAAGACGGCGATGGAACCAAGTTAGCACGAGGACGATCGTGGGTGCCAGTGGAGAGGACGGGTCAAAAATTGATGGAAAATAGTCGCAAAAAAAGATGGAAAACACTTCATCCCACTCCCCATTCTATTGAGCCACTCATCGTGGTGGACAGAGCACCACCACTAGGGCTCTACGGCGAAGGCGTGCGGCGGTTTCATCATTAGTGCGTCCAATGAAACGTTAAAAAACTCCAAGCAGCGTATGTCTTACTCCCTCCGTTCCTTTTGTTTGTTGCTCGGAAACTGGGAATGTGACGTGAGCGTGGTTCCCGAGTGACACTGATATCGGAACAGAGAGAGTACGTCTAAAATGCAGGTAGCCTCTGCAACGGCCTGCGGGATTATTGGCAATGCCATCGAGCCCATGCCCATGGGACCATACAAGATGCAAAGAAAGATGCAACACATACGATTTGGCTGGGACGGAGCGCCGGAGAAAATCTACCCCGATCTCTGCCTTTTCCTAAACGACGCCGGCGGGGGCACGGCAGAAGAAATGCGGTGGCAAACTGGCACTGGCACTGGCGTGTTGCCGGCAAAAAGAAAAAGAAGAGAGGGTGTCCTTTTTTTAGCGGTGGTTAGCAAGGCCAGTCAGTGCTCTGCTCTTGTGGCCTGTCGACGCTTGTCCTGCTCGATACCCACGCCACACGACCACATGGGGTACACTGGTGAAAGAGAGCGAGAGGGGTGTCGCTCGGCTCGGCTCAAGGACTGCACGGACAGGTAGGCCAGGCTCCGGCCTCTGCTCCGGCGTCTCCACGCTGTCCTGCAACTTTAAAATCGAATAGGGACATGGTTCTATGGTCATGGATGGCACTGTCCGTCGCTCCGTCGTCGAATCGCATGCCGCCATGGCGCAACAGCCGGGCTCCAGTGATTTCCGGAAAAGGTTCTGCCTTTGCAGCAACGGAAAGATGCTTGATGCTTCGGTGGATTCACTACGCAGGACAAGGGATTCTTAAAGGGGCTGCAGCCTGAGGCCTTTTCATCACTGGGGAAACGGTAAAAGGTTGGGTCAAAAAGCTCTGATCCAGGGTGATGCAGGGAAAATCGAATGGAATCAGCTTGGTCAGTCAAACTGCGGCACTATGCATAACTAGCATAATAGCCGAATTCGGCATGCGAATCAATGGTTCACATAATCCGTCATCGATATACCGAAGATGGCTAGACATTTTTGTTTGGACTTAGTCACAAGTTCCGTACTCTTTGTACTAGAAAAAAAAAATCATTTTGGTGTTCTTTTTTTAGCATTCCAGTTGAGAAGCAAGCATATGCAAGTGCTTAGTGGTAAACGGACAAAAATATGCAATGCAATCCAGCAGTTAGTGCTAAGGACGGTCTCACCTGGTGGAAGCCGGGCTCGCGGGTGAGCGGCACGCCGAGCTCGCTGAGGCAGGCCTTGACGCGCTCGTCGCTGCCGAAGAACCACCTGTAGCGGTCGAGGCAGCCGTCGATGGCCTTGGCGAGCGCGGCGGCGGCCGGGTAGCTGACCGCGAACCCGCCGCCGCCGAAGGCCGTGCCGTACGAGTGCATCACGTCCTGCTCCACGCTCTCCGACGGCGCCCCGATATAGTACATCTCCTCGTGGTCGTACTTGCGCAGCACGGCCAGCAGGTTGTCCGGGAAGAAGAGGGTGTCGTCGTCACCCATCACGAACCACCGCACCTCCTCCTCCTCCCCCCCTCGCGGGCCGTGTCGTTCCCGAGCTCCGCCGCGACGGCCAGGAACGAGTCCGCCACGATCCGGGCCATCCGCGACGCCGCCGCGCGGTCCCCGAACCGCGACGCGTCCGCGGAGACGCGGTACGGCGGGCACGTCGCCGCCGGCCACGGGCTCGCGGGCTCCTCCTCGAGCCAGACGTGGCCGCGCATCTGGTCGGGGCGCCACCACAGCTCGGCGTACCCGCGGCGCTGGTCCCACGTCCGCGCCGACGCGCCGATGCCGAACACGACGTGCGACAGCGTCGTCGGCGAGCGGGGCACGCGCGGTGCCGACGATGGCCCGTCGGCCGCGGCCGCCTCGTCACCGGGGAACTCGCCCAGATCGCCCGCGCAGTCCTGGCACGTCCACAGCCGGTACAGCCCGTGCGCGCCGCCGTCCGGGAAGAAGGCGACGTAGGCGAGGAACGCCAGCGTAGCCGCGATCAGCGTGGACAGCGACGCCGCCACGCACCGCCGGCGCTGGTCGCCGCCGCCGCCGCCCGCGACGCCGGCGCACCCGCCGCCCTCCGCGATCTTCCATTTGTGCAGCATCCGGCCCTGCGGTCCAAGATCGCCGCCTTCCCCGCGCCGCACCAACGGCCTCGCGGGAATCTCGCGAGGCGGGGCGAAATGGCCGGCAGGGCTCGAGACCCCCCGGCCGTTCCTTCCCTGCGAACAATGATGAGAGGGACGCTGGTGGCGATGCGCCCTTTCCGAGCCCCGTTCTCGGGGACGCCGGGATCGTGGCGGAACGGAAGGCTACTCCGCCACCCTTTTCTCCTCGAGCTTCCTGCTATATCCCGGCGGCGCACGATCGATCGCACCTTCCGTTAAAGAAACGAGGTCGGCGGCGGCGGCGGTGGCGATACAGCGATACGTCGTGGGTGCTGTGGTTTGGACGCCTCCTTCCTTGTCGCTCGCAGGTGGAGGTGGTGTTTTAGCTGTGGAAAGGACGCCGCGGCGTGGCACGACAGGAATAAAACGCGCGTTTTTAACTCTGGGTTTGATGGGGCTGCGGGGGCCGGGAACGCTTGAAAAGCAAGGCAGGTGGCGCGATAATTATTGCTTCCGCCGAGATAACCGAGCCGTTAACCCCCACTCCCGATAAAGGCTCCTCCATTCGACTCGGCTCGAGGAAAGCAACGCAAACTGCCCGTCCGCTCGCTCCTGTCCTCGGGGTAGACGACGAGTCGGCGTACGAAACCACGACTCGCACGACCTATCAATTCAGTTTCCTTCCGCGCCCGCAGCGGGATATCGTTGTGTGAAACTGTGAGTCGTGACGGAGGCCGCCGCAGCCGCATGGGTAAGAGACGGCGGGCGGTGGCCGGCCCTCCCGCCGGATGCGGCTTTGCTTTTGGCGCCACCACAGCGCTAGGCAAGTCGGGCAGCCTCCGTGGAGCCATCAGAACGCCTCCGCAGCCTTCGCTGTCTACTTTCTTGGAGTGTTCCGGGCCCTCACCTTAGGTGGCGGGCACATGGACGAGTACGAGTCAACATATATACTCGGGTGCTAGAGCGGCAGGTTCAAATGTGCCCAGCGTCTGTTGAGCAACAAACTTGGATGTATACTATACTAGTGACGGAGTATATAGAAGGAAGGAGAAAATGCCGGCATGTGCTATGTGGACATAAGTACTTCATTGGGAACATTTGTCTTAGAGCTTGCCCAATGTACTAAGGTGGTATGCTACCCCGTTGTCCACCACTACATTCAAGGTGTTTGGCCGGTCACATAAGCCGGCTGATAAAACAAACCGATTGGTTTGTTGTGAGAGAAAAATACCGTTTGAAAGCCAGACTAATAATACAAGCGAACAGGACGATTAAATTTTCGTGCCATACGTTTAGTAGCCTCATAAAGTGGTGACATCCTACATACTGTAAGGAGAAAGTAGTGGCATTTGAGGTGCGAGAGGAAAAAGCTGCTACTTGTATGGGCTTTTGGCTGGTTGAGTGATGAGGCCAAGATGTATCATACATGTATGGCTATGTAGTAGCATATTTTTTTTTTCTTTGTAAACATGGAGTTTCAGGCTATCATCCTTGTATGCTTTGGTTGCGCATGAACCTCAGGATAGCAGCCTGAGGTACGGCGTGTGGCGCTATGTCGTGAACAATTTTCAATTGAACAATTTGATGCACCGACTAGCTCCCGGTTCAAAACCGTTTCAGTATTTTTCCAAATCGTTTTTAGGCGGATTAGAATATTCTCATTATGTATGGCTATATAACACACACAACGGAGAGGGTGGATCGGGCTAGTGGATTGGAGGAAGAAGAGGAGGGAGGGTCGGCGGCTTGGGCGACGCCCTAGGGCTAAGCCCTAGGGTTGCGGGCGGTGGCGACGGCGGCGCACGGCTATGGTGGCGGCGGCGCTAGGGGAGAGAGAGAGGAGGAGAGCGCGAGCGCGGGAGATTGAAATAAAGGACTTTCACTCAATTACTTCTTAATGAATCCGATTACAATCTCCTAGTATTTACAGTCCCAAGTGGAATCTAACGAGAAATGTCCTTATAGAACAAGAACTTTCCGTTTTTCTACTCTTAAATTTCTAATAATAATAATAATAATAATAATAATAATAATAATAATAATAAAAAGGTAGAAGGAGGCCGCGTCATCCGGGCCTTTGACAGTGGGCGGCGGCGGCTAGGGTAGCCGCCCTCCCTAGGGCGGGCCATGGGGCCCACTAGCCTCGACTGCATCCTCCTCGGAGGCTTTTTTTGGCCCGTCAATTCCACAATTTGTCACCGTCTTTACTAGACGTGTGACGGGCTAGTTCACCAGATTCTTAAATGTAGAACTAGAATTAAGATCAAGCAGATTTTGAGTCTTTCAATCTCTAGGTTAGTAAAAGAACCGAGCTTGTTCCAATTGATTCTTATGAAACGTTCTCTTCTTGTGGCGTTTGGTACGTGGGACTAAAATGAAGTGAATCTCTAGAGATTGAAAGCTCGTTAAATAGGGGCTCTAGAGATTTTGAGTCTTTCAATCTCTAGGTTAGTAAAATGAAGTGAAACATTTGGCGTTTGAGAAAGAATCAAGGACTAAAATGATTTTTTGGAGAATCTAGTGCAGATCCATTCCAAATGCATCCATAATGTCAACATGAATTAGAATATGCCATTGCCATGTGCGCTGAGTTGTCGATTAATAACACACCCAAACACCATATCGTGCGCTATATCTCCAAGAGAAGAAAGAACAATGATACATGCTACAGGTATAGTGTCTAAACTTGGAATAAAGATTCCTCCATTAGTATAGTGCCTAATTACATCCATCACTCGACGCAAAATGTGTTTTGGAGACGACCTTCCAATCTACAGACACAGAGCTCCGTTTCGCCCATATCGTCATTCCCAGGCTGTGTCTTACATGAGAGACAGCTTCGATTCTACTTGCTCCCCATGTTTCCTCTTGATTGCCGTTCGTCTCCCCGCCTTGAGCAAGGCCAATAATACTTAGGCTATAAGACTAACGGATGACCAAAGTAATAGCCACTTCATACAACAATGACTGCTTGCTTGTCTCTAAGAGATTATTTTTATCTTTTTATTAAGCTTAAGGCCCACCAAATATTGAGATGTCAATCCATTACAGCATCATGAGCTTGTCATGGCCCCACACCTGCATAGGCAAGCGTGTCGAGCTAGGCGCTGAACCTGGCGACAAGCAGTCCTCATTCACCTTGCTTCTCTCCTCCACGTCCTCTTGCCTACTGAGTTGGTCGGCGTTACGATAAGTTACTGTATTTGCTCTAATGGTGATTCACCAAGTCACATGTGTAAGCCGCACTCATCATCCGTAGAAGAATGATATGAAGGCTGCCTCAGTGACCTGTTTCCCTCAGCGCCCCTACCGTCAGGATTTGCGTGCGCCCATAGGTTCCCAAACCTCTAGTGTAGCTCTATCTTCTGAAGCCAGTGCATGGCCCTCCTCTTCTTTAGAGGTATCTTTTTAGCAACGTCCACACAAATATGCAACCAGTCGCGAGTTAGAATGAGGAGGAAAACACTCAATACCTGAGTATCGAAAAGGGAATGTTGTTTAGTGTCTGACAGTAACTTGTTTGAGATAGTATCTCATCTTCCAAAGTGCAAGTTATATTTGTTTTGTGCTAAGTTAAACACCTGCGGCTTTTTACCAAGCTCGTAGGAAATATAGTAACATTACAATACAAAACTACTTTAGTAAATGCAATTGTTTGTATAATTTAATATATTTATATAAAAATTTTGATTGGATATAGAGAAATTTGTCTTACAAAAACCTTAAAGGCTGTTCTGTTTTCTCACTGGATTTTTTCGTCTCATCTTGCCTAGCAAGGCTAGCATGGTCTTACTGAGTCAATTTGGCTATCCCAAACTAATAAGGAAAAATCTTATTTGCATATGAAACGAGGCATGCAGACAAAGGAAACAAACACATGTTTACTCCGGTTTCTTGCCCAGCGAGGTGAGGTGAGGTCGAGCAAGGAATCCAAAGACCCCTAAGGAATCCAAACATCAAAGCAAATTATATTCTAGTACAATGGAGAGGATATCTTTAGGGGGTTTAGAGTTAGTTTGGTATAGCTCAGCTTCACTAGTGAATCGGTTTTTTATTGGCATTGGCTCTAAAAATTACTTTATAGTAGAGCTAAATACATTTTCATAAATGTTTAGTAAATCAACTTTTCAGGAAACGTAGCGGAGAGAAAGCTATTTTTAGCTTCATGTGGAAAATTGTAGTTGTGAGAGCAGCTAAAGACAGTTTTGAAAGAGAAGTTATCTCATCAGAAACTGTCTGGTAGGAGAAAGCTAAAAATAATTTTGTGAAGCTGAGACAAAAATCCTACCAAATATGCTCATAATTATCTCATTTTGACAGCAATGATTAGGGAAGTCTAATTTATATTTAAATCAGTCTTTTCCGGACACAGCCATGTGCCGACGAAACACGACAACACGCTTCCTGCTAGCACCGCATGTCCACACAAGTAACATAATAAACCAAGTCAGTTGTATATTTGTATAGTTTTTTGCTACAGCATTACTACCGCCTCATTAGGCTTACATTCGTAGATCTTGACAACCAGAGTCTCATCTTCCTTCGGGCTCTGCACTTTGCAGCATTGCCTCCGTGGAGCCTGGGTCAAAATCGCAGTTCAAGACAAAAACAAAGACAAGGTCATTAGCATCCCAACACTACAAAAATAGTTGATGGATTAATAATACGTTCATAACAACACAGAAGCACCGAGCACACGTACCCGCTTCCAGACAGCAGGATCCATCTTGAGCGCGAGCACTCGGATCATCTGCACCTTGACGACCGCGTCGAAGCCGGTGCCGTTGCAGGCGTCGCTGCTCACCAGCTCCGGCACGTACTCCGTCAGCGTCCGGCTCTGCCTCCGCCCAGCCGACCCGGGCGACAGCGCCTCCGTAGCGACGCGGTCCAGGTAGAACATGACGGGCCGGCGGTGGCATGGCAGCGCGGTAGCGTTCGGCGCGGCCTCCGGGCGCGTGTTCACCGTGAACGGCCCCGCCGGCGACCCGGACCACGCGCGGAACGTGCGGAGCGGCGTCTGCAGCTCGTGCGGCGGCACGGCGGACGGGTAGAGGTGGACCATGTAGCCCCAGGAGACGGACACGGACAGGGTGACGCCGGCGCCGGCGCCCCGCGGGCGGTAGTAGCAGATGGACTGCTGCAGCGTGCGCGCCGGGTCGCGGCGGGACGCGCCGACCAGGGACCGGACCGCGTGCAGCCGCTTGAGCGAGTTCGGCGAGATCGGGCTCAGCCGGTCGACGTGGTGCAGCGACACCAGCGGCGCCACCGGGTGCGCCGCGAGCAGGCCGTACACGTGCCCTTTCAGGTCCAGCTGCGACGTACGGAAGGAAGCAAAGCAATCAACAAAGAGCCTTTTACCTGTGTGCCATTAAAAAAGTTGATCGTTACCTACAAGCCATTGAAAAGTTAGAACGCACCTAGGTGCCATTATGTTTAACTTTTTTATCCCACACGCCATTCCGTTTGTTTTTGTCTCTAACGGTGTCAAATCGTGATGAAAAAGTCTAAAATGCCCTCAGTCTCCTTTTCTCTTTTAACTATTTTATTTTCTCTCACTCAGGTAGCCACGTGGCCCTTTTCCACACCCTTCAGCGCCCACCCCACGCCGGCCCTTTCCAGCACTTTCCAAGCCAAGAAGAGAAACGGACAGGGGAAAGGAAGAAAAAAAATACGGGAAGAAAAGGACGGGCAATGGAAAAAGAAAAGGCAGAACTCCGCCTCTTAACCCGTACGGCCAGCCGCATCGCCGACGCGCCGCCACCGCGACGGGTCCGCGTGCCTCCATGTCCGTTGCCGCACGGGGGTTGCACTTGCCGAAAAGGAGGCCACCACGCAGCTACCGTCTGTCCATGCTGCTCTTGGTCGCCGTCGCCGGAGTTGCTTTGAGCCGGGCGGGGCTTGGCGGCCATGGGAAGCACGGCGAGCTCCGCTGGTGGTGGCGCGCGCGAGTGGCGACAGTGCTAGGCGCGCGGGCGAAGCTCCGCAGGTGGTGGCGCGCGGGGGCCGGGCAATGCGGGCGAACTCCGCCGGTGGTGACGCACGTGAGTGGCGGCAACGCTTAGGCGCGGCCGCGGCGCTCGGGCGCGCGGCGTTCCCGGTTCGAAGCTTCATAGGGCGCCGTCGGAAGGGCGGGCGGCTGTCCTCCATGACGGCGGCGGCGGCCGGCGAAGAATCCGTCGCATCGGCGGATGTCGACATAGGTCCTTGGGCGGGGCAGTGTCTGGGCAGTGCGGTCCCCCAACGTGGTGGTCTGTGGGACCTCGACAACAAGCCCCGCGCGGGCCGCCGTTCCCGGCCACCGCCCCTCATCGGCGCCGCCTTCCTCCTCGGCCGCGTCGTCTCGGTCTCCGCCGCCCAATCGCCACACCTTCTCCCACCTCCCTGTGCGGGTTGCCACGGCGCCCGCGCGACGCCGCGTGGGAGCTCCTCGCCCCAAGGTAGGATATGGGCTCGCCTCTCCAGAGCTCCCGGCCCAGCGGGCGTCCACGTCCGCACCGTCTCGACAAGCCGCGGGCCGCGGACCCAACGCGCAGACGCTCAAGCGTCGGGTGAAGGCGTCGTGGTGGGCGGCCGGTTGCCGCTTCGGCCACCGCGATGGCGCGGCGAGATCCCACCCCGGGCATGGTGGCGGCACGTGAGCGAGCTGCCTCTAGCCACTATCGGGCGGGCGCCGGGCGAGGTCCCACCGTAGCCACGGCGACGGCGCTTTTGGGCGAAGCCGAAGCCGTGTCCAGCCACCGGCGGCGGCGACGCCAAGGGTGGTGAGCTCCCCACGGCTCTTGCCGGCCATCCCGTTCCCCTCGCGCTCTTCTTGAGGAGGAAGAAGGTGCCCGTGTCAGACCCCACCAGGTAGAGAGACAAAGAAGGGAGAGGATAGGGTTACAAGATAAGGGTATTTTAGACAGTGCTACCGTCCGGTCCCACATGCCAGGGCACCCAAACGGCCAAAACCAAACAGAATGCGGACGGAATGGCGTGTGGGATAAAAAAGTTAAGTGCAATGGCACCTGGGTGCGTTTTAACTTTTCAGTGGCCTGTAGGTAACGACCAACTTTTTTAATGGCACACAGGTAAAAGGCTCGCTGCTGATTGTTTCCGCTTTCCCGTGCGCTCACAGCACTCTGTTCTACGGAAACAGCAGCATCCGGCGCCGCAAGGTTAAGAACGACGTGCCAAGGCAGCCGCGTCCGGCCCAACAAGATTCAATCTATAAGCATAAGCTTATAAATCTTGCGTTCCCGCTAGATGAGCTACATAGTTCTCCACTGCACGTGCAGAAGCCGTGATGTGGGCGCGTTTCTGGTTTTCCATGCCGGCGGCCACCAGGCCGCCGCCGCCACCGTTTACACCTCCTCCGCCGCCGCCGTCGCCGCCGAAGTACGGCCCTCTTCCTGAGCCATCATCCGTCGCGTCGCTGTACGACCTCGCTGGTAATTTCCTCGACCGCGCCAAGACGGACACCCGCGGACCGGCGGCTCTCGATGCCATCTCCTCCACGTCGGGCGCACGGCGTGCCGCGGCAGAGTTGACGGCCCCAGCCTCAGACGCGGCCCCAGCAGCGGCCACAAAAAGTGACTCGTGGACCTTGAGCTCTCGCGCCGTGCACTGGATCATCGTGGGCGCCGTGGTGGTCGCGGTGCTTCTGGTCTTGTGCATCGTGGCCTGCTTCGTCCGGCGGAGAAGGAGACGGCGTCGGCGCCGGCCGGTGGTACTGGTACCACCCCAGCTGCCAGCACCGATGGTTTATCACAAAGGTACATAGAAGAAGGTGCTCAGGAATACAGGCACCAGCTGAGCATGTCCTTCTCGGACAGAGTCGCTAACAGCTCGGTGTTTCAGATGGCCCGACATGGCCAGTGCTTCAGCAAGCGCCGCCGTCCGAGCACTACTTCGCGCAGCAGCAGCGCCCCACACCTCCCCAGACGAGCGGCACGTTCTCGGACGCGGGGTCCGAGAACCGCCTGCAGCATTCCGTCGACATCGTCACCGAGCTGCCGACCGCCGCCACCGGAGGCTCGCACTCGTACGAGCAGCTCGCCGCCGCGACGGACGGGTTCGCCCCGGGCAACATCATCGGGCAGGGCGGCTTCGGGTGCGTGTACCGGGGGAGGCTCGATGGCGCCGAGGTGGCCATCAAGAAGCTCAAGACGGAGAGCCGGCAGGGAGACCGCGAGTTCCGGGCCGAGGTCGAGATCATCAGCCGCGTGCACCACCGGAACCTCGTCACGCTCATCGGGTACTGCATCTACTCCGATGAAAGGTTGCTGGTCTACGAGTTTGTCCCCAATAAGACACTAGACGCCCATTTGCACGGTAAGTTAGCAAGTTCTTGGTCCCCCCGGACCTGCATGTTTGCATTGCATGTTCGATGAATGTTCTTGGATCTGGTTTAACAGATACCGACTTCATTTCGTGCTAAGATTGACATTGGACATTACATAGGGCACAATGGTCCACCGCTTGATTGGCATCAAAGATGGAAAATAGCTGTGGGATCAGCAAGGGGCTTGGCCTATCTTCATGACGACTGTTAGTCAATACTTCTGCACATTTCTCGTTCTCTTCAGTTTCGCGTCTACAAGAGCAGTACTGAACTCTGACAAGCTACTTATTGCCAGGTTATCCTAAAATCATACATCGTGACATCAAGGCATCCAACATTCTTCTTGATCATAATTTTGAGCCCAAGGTATCATTCTGACCGATATGAAGAAAATGTTGCAGTACATGCCAAAACAACAGGTGTACTATGAGTTATGTGTAATCTAAATGGACTGCACAGCATTTCAAGTGTGACCTTTGCCCTTTGGTGTAACCTAATGCTGCACTTGAACAAAACTATGGTTCTAATTGAACTTTAGGAGTATGATTTTAAGTTCACCAAGCATAGTTGATGTTCAACAATGTGCAGTAGCACAAACCTTTGTTTACTAGTATGTCTTAATTCTTTGCAGGTTGCAGATTTTGGGTTAGCAAAGTACCAACAAGGAGACCACACTCATGTTTCCACAAGAATAATGGGAACTTTCGGGTCAGTCCTTTCATCGTCGCCATTCTACAGTACTATCATTCAAGAATTTTTCTATTTCTTTGTTTGCAGCATAAACTTCTTCAGCGGATGAGCATCTAACCACCGTCTCTCCACTTGTTTCCTGCTGCAGGTACATCGCTCCGGAGTTTTTATCTAGTGGAAAACTAACTGACAAAGCTGATGTTTTCTCTTTTGGAGTCGTTCTCCTGGAGCTGATTACTGGAAGGCTACCGGTTCAATCATCGCAGTCCTACATGGACGACACATTAGTTGGTTGGGTCAGTCCATCAGCAGAAACAAGTTCCTGAATTTACAACAATTGCTGTTATCACATGGTTTCTTAGCCTGAAAGCTCATTCCTATGTGATTGCTTCGGCAGGCTAGACCCTTGATTCGGCAGGTTGCAGAGGATGGCAGCCTTCAAAGCCTTGTCGATCCACGGCTTGGAAGCTATTACGATCCATCCATAATGATGCGGATGGTCGAGTGCGCAGCAGCTGCTGTGCGCCAATCAGCGCAACAGCGTCCATCCATGGTTCAGGTTCGTTGTTCCTCTGACCACGCGGCGCTGAGTTCCAATTGCTTGTGGTTTGCTTCAGAAATTTAACATGATATGCTTCACAGATCCTTAAATACCTGCAAGGAGAAACACGAGCAGATGATCCGAGTGGCGTTTTTAAGATTACAGCAGTAGAGGACTCTTACAGCTCCAGCATGGAATCCGGTGAATCCGTTGGACCGAGGCCAAGAAGAACGCAGCGGAGCCAGGGGAACACTAGCAACGACTACAACAGCGAACAGGCTCCGGGAGACAAACCAAACTGGAGCACGGGCAGCGTGTGGTGAAGTGAAGATAGTGTTCTTTCCCGGATGAATCGATGATGATGATGGGAAATTAAGAAGACAAATGTTGAAGTTAGAGCTGACTTCTCGGAACCATGAGCGATTTGGTTGGTGTGTCATTTGTGTAAGAAACGAGGGGTTTTGTTTGGATCCTTTTATTTTGGATGAATTGGAATCTACTTAGGTTTTGTTTGGATCCATCCAACTAAAGTTTAGCTAGCTAAAATTTCAAAACTAAATTTTAGCCAACTAGAAGTTCTCCGAGCTTAGTGTTTTGTTGGCATTTTAGGTAGGCTCTATGGACTAAATTTAGCTAGCTAAAAACAAGACCTTAATGGATTAGGTTTTGTGGCTTGAAATTTAAGATTCTACAACTTTTTAAAATTCACATATAAACGTATCTTAAATTCATGTGGGACTAGCGTAAATAGACAGTTTATTTGCTAAGACTACCCGCAATGTAGTTGATGCCGAAAGGAATCTTTCATCTGACACCTCCTGCCGATGCCAAGACTCACAATTTCTCACAGCGTTGCATAAAAGCTTGTGGGTCAAACCTGTCAACGTCTCTACTAGATAACGTTTCTGACATTAGCATGTGATAAGCCTAGCTGAGAAATGATTTTTTATTTCGCAGGCATCGGATCATCTTGGTGCTACGGTGCCTGAAATTTTGAAATAAGCATCGCATGCCACAGCGTGATGAGCCGATGCTTCGATGCTCTTTCTTATATTAGCATCACAAAAGACCAACGTTGTGGCCAGTCTAATGGACCTTGGCTGTCAGTGGGTGTGTCGGTGACTGAGGTAAGAAACAAATTATCATTTTAAAAAAGAGATTTTACAGTGTTTTTTTAGAAGGAACATGTGTTAATCTTAGCGTATTACACCGGCCCTTTACAAACGGGACTCTAAAAAAGGAAAAATTACAAAGAAGTTCAAAACTTCGCTCGTCTTCCTCGAAGCCTTCAGAGATCCGTTCGTCACCGCTATCGAAGCCGCTTCCCAATCGTCGTCGGGCACCAGAGCCAAACTCCACAAGGTGGAGGCCGCAGAGGAGGACTTACTTCTAGGCGAATCACCGACATCGCCTCCCTCCCTGGCGCATCGGCCAACTCCCGCACCCACGACGCATCCTTCAATTCCATCGCCGGCAACGAGCAAAGCTCAGATTTTCACTAAAGAACATCTTCCTCGAGATTAACAGGGTCAACACCATCATCACCTGAAGAAGACAACGATGCGTCAACCCTCGACTCCTGGACAGGTCTCCTCAGCCTCTCCATTGACGTCGGAGTAGATCACCATCGGAGAACGGAAGATGCTGGAAGAAATTATTCCGCTGCGCCTAAGCCTGCCGTTGGATATCCTCATCCGTTCCCCAAATCCACATTCATAGTATTTGGGTAGGGTATGGGTAAGAGGCTTGCTACCCATTAGATTAAGTAGGATATGGATATCCCCGCTTCTACCCGTAATATCGTCTTCTACCTTTGCGTGCTTCCTAGCTCCATGGCTATTAAGCCAGTACGCTGAGGAGGTGCAGTGTGAGGAGACCTAATGCAAGCGTGGCTATGTGTGGGTATGGCTGCGAGAGTTGTGCCGGCCGGCGGCGCCAACGCCGGGCGAGGCCTCTGCCCAGTGTGGTGATGCCGCGCCCCGGCCAATGGCGCCCGGCCCGGGTGAGGCCCGCTGCGTATGGTGATGATGCGCGCCGGCCGACGGCGCCATCACCAGCGAGGCCCGATGCAGGGTGGTGATGCCGCGTCGGCCGACGGCGCCCGCCCGGCAAGGCCTATTGCGGGTGTGGCGATGCTCAGCTGCATCTGCAGCGGCAGGGACTGCGATGGCTAGCGTCGGCGGTGATGCAGTGAGAAGACGAGTTGTGCGACCATGAACTGTGCCTGTACGAAACTGAGCGTGTACTAGATGGACGAAGCTGAGCGTGTATTGGATGAACGAAATTGCAGGCAAACTACACGAGGACAGAGAGTAGCCGAAGGAAGACGACGACCATGCGCAGCAAGCGTGAGTGCATGGCACCTGGATGTCTTCATGGAGGAAGACAATTAGGAGCTCAGATAGTATAACCAGTAGTCCAGTCCAGTGCGCTCAGTAACGAAGCAAGCACGTATTCAGTAGATAGTTAGATTACCCATTGGGTATGGGGAAGCATGGGGAGGGTAAAGAATGGATAAGCCAGAAATGGGTATGGACTTGGGTAAGAACGGATTTGTTCATACCCTCCCCAACGGCAGGCCTAGCTGCGCTGCCGCCGCTTCCGCATCCCCGGCGTCACCAGGACAAACAAGCCGCAAAGGAGCCGCACTCCTCCAGCAAAATCTAACTCCACCGCCGAACATCGACGGCGAGCAAACCCTAGACCTAGATAGACTCGACTTAGACTCTACAAAACAGTAGATCGACGAAAACGATGGACCCCCGTTCCTCCTCTCCACCGGCAGGAGGCCGGAGGCGAGAGGAACGGGGTCAGGCGGTGACGGCTACGGAGGCGGCGGCGGCTCCCGCTGTGATTAGACAGAGAGAGGAGGAACCGGTAGTTCCTCTTATGAATTTTTTTCTAGTCTTTGGAAAAGTAAGTAATTAAATATAATTAAGGATAGTTTTAGTCATTTTAGTGCACCCATTACTTTTTTTGTGACTCAGCGCTTTGTATTAATCATCGAGGATCACGGTTACAATCTTCACCATCGAGATTGGCGATGCAAGATGGGGCTATTTGCCACTCACCCATCTTGTTGCCAT
>JADLZL010006181.1:0-79892 GCA_015844335.1 Chrysopogon serrulatus | reverse complement strand
TAATAATCAGCTAGCTAAATTTTAATTAATACCAGTAGCTAGTGATTGCATAAAAGACGTCTTAGAAGAAATCGTTGCTAGGGTGGGAGAAGCAAAGCAAAATACTCCTAGAGGAAAGGCGCGCTGCGCTGATCCAAGTATCCAAAGGCTTGTAAAAGAAGCCCACTCCTCCGGTTTCGCCACGTCCGAAACTAAATGTGGAATCGTTCGTCGCTTGTCTCATCATCAACTTCAAATCATGCCGGGGCAGTCACATGCACAAAATTCCAGCACCCACGCCCACCCAAGCCGGAGTCGAGCCAATCCGCGCAAAAGCGTGAACTGCCTGCCCATCCCGCGGCCGCGCTCTCCGCTCCCCAACCGGCTGGTGCTCCATCCATCTCTATATAAACCGCCATGCGCTCCTCATCGGTTGCACGCATGCAAACAAACCCAAACCAGAGCTGGCTCGATCGGTCGAGCAGAGAGAAAGAAAGAAAGAAAGAGACGAGATGAGAGCACCAGACAGGCGGTGTCCGTGCCGAGATAAATAATCCAATCGAAACCGCCAAACAACACTGTCGCCCGCCAGTAGCAACCCGCTTAATTTAGGCATACGTGAGACTGTGAGAGAAGATACTAACCACACAACGGAGGGCACTCCTCTCCCTCCCTTAGTCCCGCTTCGTTCGTTCGGAGTTCGCGCGTACGTCGTCGTCGCGTCGTCGTCTTCGATCGATCCGTCACTCCCGGCCGTGATCTGATCCCCCTCCCGCTAGCTATAGCTCCAGGCTGACGATCCGTCGCTCGCTGACCGCATGGGGACGGCGTCCGGCGATGGCCACCAGCGGCGCCCCCAGCTGGGCGCCGCCGCGGGGCCGGGCACAAGGTGAACCTGTCGGTGCGCCTGCCGTTCGTGCAGGCGGTGAAGTCGGGCCTGGCCGAGACCTTCTTCCCCGACGACCCGTTCCGGGGCTTCGGGTCGCTCCCCCCCGCCGCGCGCGCGTGGGGCGCGCTCAAGTACTTCGTGCCGGCGCTCGAGTGGGTGCCGCGCTACAGCGCCGCCAAGTTCAAGTACGACCTCCTCGCCGGCGTCACCATCGCCAGCCTCGCCATCCCGCAGGGCATCAGCTACGCCAAGCTCGCCAACCTCCCGCCCATCATCGGCCTCTGTACGTACGCGTGCCCTGCTGCTATCTGTGACACCTAGCTCTTTTCCATGGATGACCCGAGACGTGGACGTGCGCCGCGCGCCCGCGATCGCACTGATTTCGCTCACATTCAATTTTCTTGGTGTCCTGTACGCCCTACCAGATTCCAGTTTCGTGCCGCCGCTGCTGTACGCGGTGTTCGGGAGCTCCAACAACCTGGCGGTGGGCACGGTGGCGGCGGCGTCGCTGCTGCTCGCGTCCATCATCGAGACGGAGGTCCTGTCAGAAGAGAACCCGCAGCTGTACCTGCAGCTCTTCTACACCGCCGCCTTCTTCACCGGCGTCTTCCAGACAGCACTAGGCGTCTTTAGGTTTGTCCTTATATGTTCGCCTTTAATCATTTGGTCACTAACTAACCGAAAATAATTTCAGTAGTAGCTATAAGAAGTCGAATTTGTTTCATGTTTGTCTGTCTGGTGATTTAGGTTAGGGCTGATAGTGGATTTCCTGTCGCGGTCGACGATCACCGGGTTCATGGGCGGCACGGCGGCGATCATCATTTTGCAGCAGCTCAAGGGGATGCTGGGGATGAAGCACTTCACGTCCAAGACAGACATCATCTCCGTCATGCGCTCCATCTTCTATTACAGGCACGAGGTGAGTGTCCTCTGCCACCCTTCCATTTCCATTGTAGGAGAAGTTGGCTTCTCCTTTGCTTCTCATCAGTTCTTCCCTGGTTTTCTAGTACAAGCTCAAATCTATGCACTTCAACACATATTTCATAGAGTATTGAATGAAACTACTTTCATACTATTAAAGATGTCAATGCATTTTATTGTAGATCTACTAAAAAAACTAGAGAAGATTGACGGAGAAGTAATTTGAAACGGAGAGAGAGTATTACTACTACTAACTATTCGGCTAGCACTTTGCATGCAACCGCATGCTGAGAGGCCAAACTGTCTAACTGACGAGACGTGCCGTGGATGTAAAGTTGCTCTTAACCGCTCTCAGTAACTTCTCCGAGGAGTAAGAGTCAAGTCAGGGAAAAAAAAAATCAACTTCAATTTTTCGTACATACATACACTAAATATTTTAGTCGTGCAAAATATTTTCACTGCTCCTCAAAAATTCGTTTTCATTTTTCCTGTGTAGAATGGTACTTCTTATCATGAATTAGACTCCTTGTCTTTTTCTGGACATAGTTTTAGTTTTTGTTATGCAATTAGATATAATTACACTATTTCAATACGTTTTGGAACCTAGGGAGTACTATTTTTTTTTCTTTTCAACTGCCAGAGATTTCTCAAACTGAACCAATAGATTGTCTTAGAACAAACACTTTCTGAACAAGAGGAGAGCATATCTTGATGATGAAGGAGACGAGCATACAGCACGTTTTTACCCGTGACTGGATGCTGTAGTACTAACAAAAAGACCCAAAGCATTCTTGAAAAAAGGACCCAAATCATTCTTCAAAAAAAAAGAAAGACCCAAATCATTGATGGGTAGAACGCACAAGCTCTGCAGTTCTTGCGTGCACCGAGCAGACGCCGACAGATCATGCTTGTTTTTCAACACCCTCTTGTGTTTTCAAATTCGTATCGACCTATGCATAGTACATATGTGGATCTGCTGACATTTGCTACGGTCTGTCAGATAAAGTGTGATGATCCATGCCCATCGGAAGTTTTACATTTTCTTTTTTAAATTTAAAAAATGCCCATCGTGCGCATCAGGATCTAGCTTACGTGTTGAAGGCCGGTCCTTTTATCTTTTCTGAGAAGCAAATGATTTGAGTGGAAATTGCATGTGTAAGATCCTGAAATGTAACTATCTGAATGTGTCTCCTTTTTCATTTGTCCAGTGGAAATGGGAGAGTGCAGTTCTTGGCATATGCTTCCTCCTGCTCTTGTTATCAAGCAAGCACTTGGTAAGTAAAGATTCAGAGTATCGAATCCTGATTGTCAAGTTGCATTTCTTTCCACTTTGCCTGCGAGCTGATTCGGCAACTCTTTTTCAGAGGAAGAAAAAACCAAATTTGTTCTGGGTGTCTGCCATTGCGCCTTTCATGGTCGTTGTCATCGGCGGCATCTTCGCCTTTCTAGTCAAAGGAAACGAGCATGGCATCCCAATAGTAAGCCGTTAGCCGTCCATGGCCAGAACCAGACTTAACTGTTCAGTGGCTAAATTAATTGCTTGTTTTTGTGATGACGACGGCGCAGGTTGGCGATCTGAAGAAAGGGATCAACCCGCTGTCTATTTCACAGCTGACGTTTACAGACAAGCACGTCAAGATGGCTGTGAAAGCAGGTTTCTTGTCTGGGATCCTGGCACTGGCAGTAAGAACATTTTCTTGTCTGTGAACCCGCTGTTTATTACTATCTGCGATTTTCTTGCGGCACATACGGCAAGTGTTTCTCACAAGCCTGTCTCGATGGCTCTGATCAGGAAGGAATCGCCGTCGGGCGGAGCCTGGCGCTGATAAAGAACGAGCAGATCGACGGGAACAAGGAGATGATCGCATTCGGCATCATGAACATCGCCGGCTCCTTCACTTCTTGCTACCTCACCACAGGTCAGAGCTGAGAACATAGCACAGCAGCTGGCTGCTAATCTTATCTGACCAAGTACGTACGTACCAATAATCCTGTGGGAATGGGATGTCAGGGCCCTTCTCCAAGTCGGCGGTGAACTTCCACGCCGGGTGCCGGACGCCGATGTCCAACGTGGTGATGTCGGTGTGCATCATGCTGGTGCTGCTGTTCCTGGCCCCGCTCTTCAAGTACACCCCGCTGGTGGCGCTCTCCTCCATCATCGTCGTCGCCATGATCGGGCTCATCAAGGTCAAGGAGTTCTGCCACCTCTACCGGGTGGACAAGTTCGACTTCTGCATCTGCATGGTCGCCTTCATCGGCGTCGTCTTCTTCACCATGGTCACCGGCCTCAGCGCCTCGGTATGCTATAGCTAGCGTCCCCTGCCACTGTGTGCTCTGCTTCCTAGCCGGCGCCGGTGAGTCAGTGTGGCTGATGACTTATGGTTCGCTTCGTCTGTGCACGTGCAGGTAGGCTTGTCAGTGGTCAGGGCACTGTTGCATGTGGCGAGGCCGAGCACCTGCAAGCTCGGAAGCATCGCGGGAGGCGACATCTTCCGCGACATCAGGCACTACCCGCAAGCCAGGAGCATCCCCAACGTCCTCGTTCTGCAGCTGGGATCTCCGATATATTTCGTCAATGCAGGCTACTTGCGAGAAAGGTGAGCATGCACAGTGCAGCAAGCATCTATAATCTGTACTGTACCACAAATCATTAATTCTCTTTTTCATGTGAAGACATAGATAGATACTACAGAAGTTAATCTGCCGTGCGTGACAGGATTTTAAGATGGGTGGAAGATGAGGTGAGCGCCAGCAAGATTCACGGGCAAGATTTGCAATACTTGGTCCTTGATCTCGGTGGTATGCCCTTGTACCGTTTCAGGGTTTTTTTTTTAAGGAATCCGTTTCAGGGTTTCCCCCCTCAATGCAAGTTCAGTCCACCGGTGACACTTGCCTGAACATTGCAGGTGTGACTTCAATCGACAACACGGGGATTGGGATGCTAGGAGAGGTTCACAAGAGCCTTGATCGTAAAGGGATCAAGGTAATCATCATCAGTTCCATTCCAAACCAGTTTTTTTCTTCCCAGATAACAAAATTGTGTCCACTGAACTTATGCTAAATCGTAACAAAATGGCTGCTCATTGCAGATAGCGCTGACGAACCCCAGGCTGGAGGTGACGCAGAAGCTGGTGCTGTCTGGGTACATCAGGGACTTCATAGGGGAGGAGTGGGTGTTCCTCACGGTGAAGGACGCAATCACGGCGTGCCGGTACGCGCTCCAGAGATCTAGAAGCAAGGACGACGGTGAAGTATAGCTAGCGTTCAGGGACAGTGTTTTATTAGGAAGTATAGCCCAGTAGCTGTAGATACGAGTAGCAGGCAGGCAGGCAGGCAGAGGCAAAGCATCTGAAGTCCTTACAGCACAGGTTGAGGAGAACATTCAGAGCTATGAGAGGTGAATTGGGGCGTGGTTGTGGTGCATGCGTGTGTTGAATTGTGGCTTCAGGTAAAGGCGAGGTGGCTGGGGCCTGGGGAATGGGGATAGGTAAAGGTAGCTATGCATTTCCGTATTTGGCAGGAGCGTTTGTGTATAGACCAGTTTCGCTTTGGACTTTGGAGGTCACAATGAACCTCGTAGATTTGATTGTACCAGTTTGCAAATGCAGAAGAAAGGCCTGTTGATTGAATCGCTATGCACATACACTACGTCTAAATATATAATAAACAATGTATCTGCAAAAGTTAAAATGTCCTATAATTTTAACGGATTTAGTATGAAATATCTATATCGTCCACCACTACTATAAAGTATGAAAATATTTGTGTCACCTGTCCAACTCTCTCTGATCTGCCCGAGGGGGTGTGGCCATTGCTTAGATAGATACAAGTTAATGCATGTTGCGTCGGCCGCCACATGCATCAACACCGGTCATATTGTTGAGATTAGGAGCCCGTTTGGGAGCGATCCACACATTTTTCTTCGGTACCAATGCCAGAGCCCCCCAAGACGTAACCAGAAGCGCTCCTCTGCAAGGCATGACTCTGCTGACTCTGGTGCTGAAGCCCATAGAGGAGTCAGTGTCGGAAACCACACCAAACAAGCCCTAGGAGACAACATCTACGAGAAAGAAGGTGACATGACATATTTAAAAACAAATAATATGCTAGCCCAACATGTCTTTAGGAATTTGTACTATAATTCAACGCAAATTCTACTATGTGACTAGTCATGTGGAGCATGGACTGCACGTCCTGTGGCCTATGAGCCCATTAACCACCTGCATACGTTAAGGGTCTACTCACCAGTGGCTCTAGAAAGAGGGTTTAGGGGTGGCGACCATGACATCGCGGTGGCGGCGGTCGAGATGACGGCAAGGTGAGCGGCGGGGCGGTTTCCGCGTTGGGTAATGGAAGACAACGATTGGCTAGGCTTGCGGTGGGGCCATTATAGCGGAGCAGCCATCGGCTACCCTCTGATTAGGGACCAATCGTGTCATCGGTGGTGGAAGCGTGAGGGAGGGGGCAGACGCGACGAGAAAAAAAATCACATGATTCACAATCACGTGACCCGTCGTACAATAATGTCCACCTTGAATAAACAGTTAAACAAATAATCTATATTACTTGCTATAGGAGCAAATTGTCTTGTCGCAGGTGTCAAGCGATGATCGAGAATCCTCAACACAAAACTGTCACAGCTTTGCTCTGTTGAATCAGTATTACTGTATACTGTCATAGCCGGGACCCACCTACCAGTGTCTGATTACTCCGGCATTTGAACAACCCCCTCGACAGTCGGCACAAAGCAAGCCGATCGATTAGCATTGGACGCAAGTGTACAGGCAAAAAGGGCGATCGAGCGAATGCGCGGCGGCAAAGGAGCTCGGGCCTTGTAGGTTCCCTCAAATTGGCATAAACCCTAGCATTCTCGTCCAATTGGCTAAACCCTCGATCGATCCCACCCATGTCCGAAGCGGAGAAGGCGTGCGAAGATGGCGCGGAGGAGTACGAGAGCAGCTCGACGACGGGCCCTCCTCATGGGGCGAGGCGTCGCGACGACGACGACGGGAGGAGGGCGGCGGCCGGGAGCAGAGGTGTTCGCCGCCGGCCCACGGTGCTAGGCTCCGAGTCCGACGACCCCGGCGGGCAGGGCGCCGCCGAGTTGTACGACGACGAGGAGGTGTACGGCACTGAGGAGGAGGAGGAGGAGGGGGATGTGGAATATGAGGACGTGCGTGAGGAGTCCGAGGCGGGAATTGGGGGTGGAGAGACTGGAGTAGCGAATGGTGAGGCGGCGAAGGGAAGTACGAGGACGATGAAGCGGCAAAGGGAAGGGGATGAAGAGGAGGAAGCGGCGATGAAAATAGAGGAAGTGAAGAAGGTTAGTGAAAGTGAGCCCTACGCCGTGCCGACGGTAGGCTACTTCTACGAGCACGACAATCGCTTTCAAGCTCAGGAAGACGGCAACCACGGTTACCGAAGGTTTAAAATTTTGCGCCTTGTTTCATCGCTTCTTATTCCCTTCTTTATCTGAGCAGTAGTGTAGACTGAATAATATAAGCAGTGACCCAGTGATAAGAGACATTGTTGCAGCTTCGATTTTCACATTAAACCTGTTGTAACGTCCCGCCTCCTCGAGGCCGGGCCCGCTTACATCTAGTAGCTTTAATAGGACCAATACTGCCCTCAGAGACCAACACCAGTCTTTTCTGCGCACTTTGTCCTCACTCATGCGCACCCGAGAACGAATTTTCGGTCGGTCACCCATCCTGAAATTGCTCCAGGCCAAGCACGCTTATCTCTGGAGTTCTTTTAAGATGAGCTTCCGGAAAAGAAGTTGCAACTTGTTGGTATGAGTATCATATTAATTCTATTAAGCCCTAGGCCGGGGTGTTACATCCTCACCCCCTTAAGAGATCGACGTCCTCGTCGATCAACCCCAGGCCAGGAACCTCCTCTCTTGGCCACGTCCGTGTGCCCAGTGCCAGCGCATGTGCCATGCTGTGTGACCACGACGGATCCACACCAGCCATACGCACCATGCTCAAGCAAGAATCGCGACATACTGCCGCCTAGTGAAACCGCGAGAGTCGGCTCGATACCATTTGTAACGTCCCCGCCTCCTCGAGGCCGGCCCGCTTACATCTAGTAGCTTTAATAGGACCAATACTGCCCTCACGGACCAACACCCGGTATTTTCTCGCGCACTTTGTCCTCACTCATGCGCACCCGGACGAATTCCCGGTCGGTCACCCATCCTGAAATTGCTCCAGGCCAAGCATGCTTAACTCTGGAGTTCTTTTAAGATGAGCTTCCGGAAAAGAAGTTGCAACTTGTTGGTATGAGTATCATATTAATCCTATTAAGCCCTGGGCCGGGGTGTTACACCTGTTGTTTACAGAATTGTGTCGGTATATTACTTGAAGCACTCTATGTTTTTTTTGAAAGTAAAGGCAGGAGCTCTGCTGCTCAATTAAGAAGAAAATAGAGTTTTATGTACAACGGCACGCACGGTGCCTAACAACACCGGTCCTAGGACCCAAAACCGAGTCAAAGAACCCTGATCACAACAACGCTATGTTACTCCACAAAATGCATGGCCCTACGTCTCTGAAGAATGTCCTCTTTCACTAGATAAGCAACTTGCTCCGCCGTTTTGTGCTCATTTTTGAAAATTCTTCTGTTCCTTTCCTTCCATAGGTTCCACACAATGTAAATAAGCACCCCATTAAACGTTTGATGTTCTTGTTTCGGTATGGTACTTGCCATGTCTTCCCACCAAACAGCCAGGCTCTGCAGATCTTGCTGTGGCAGTTGCACATCAAAATTTTCCCAGGATAACACCCTACTCCAGACAGATTTAGCGAAGGGGCATAGCAAGGAAAGGTGTAGCCCCGTCTCCAATGGTCTGTTGCACAAGATACAATGCTCATGATGCGGCCATCCTCTTTTTTGCAAGTTATCTGCCGTAAGGATCTTACCATGCATAAGTATCCATGCATGTACCTTGCATTTATTTTCTGCCCTTGCTTTCCAAATGAGATCAGGCGGGAACCTGTGCAGTGAACCACGGAACTGAATCCTATATGCCGAGCGTGTGGAATATTTTCCATCGGCTGTCCATCTCCAAGCTATGGAGTCTTGCACATCAGGCGTGAGCTGCACTCCTTGAATCCTAATCCAGAGGGCGACGAATTCTTGCATATGGATAGAAGATGTGATTCGCAGCCTGAGGGAACGGATCCAATTACCATTCTGTAGTTCTTGGTGGACTGTCCTGTTCTTTCGGCGTGCCAATTTGAAGAGATGGGGTGCTTGGTATCTTGGAGCTTCTCCTTCTAGCCAATTATGGTGCCAGAACCGAGCCTTGTTACCATTCCCAATAATTATTGTGGTCGAGGCATTGAAGAGACGACGGTCGATGTCGTTGCATGGAAGAGTTGTTCCTGTCCAAGGTTTGGATTCATCAACCCACTCCCCGCCACGGCCCGGTATAAACGTGAGAGCTCTACCAAATTTATCCAGGTCTGGTACCCCCAGGCCACCCAACTCTTTTGGCATACACACTGTTGGTCAATTCACTAGACAATATCCTCCGTTGGCGTTTTCCTCCCCTTTCCAAAGGAAGGATCTTCTAAATTTATCGATCTTTTTTCTTGCCCATACTGCTAGTGGGAAGACTGTGAGGTGATAAGTAGGCATTGAGGAAAGCACTGAGGTGACCAAAGTTAGCCTGCCCGCTCTGTTGAGTAATTTTCCTTTCCAAGCCGGTAACCTTTGTCCAATTCGTTCGATGAGAGGCTGCACATGAATTTTTTGCAGGGATCTTGTATGGAGCTGCAGCCCTAAATAACGGCATGGGAAGGATTTCTTTATCCCTGCAAAGGATGCTAGCACAAGGTCCAGGTCGATGTCCTGGCATCTAATCGGGTGGACTGAGCTCTTTTGTAGATTTATGTGTAAACCAGAGACCGTACCAAACTTCTGGAGGATTGCTGTGACAGAGTCCAAGTCATCCTTGGTTAGGTTAATGAAGATCGCTGCATCGTCGGCGTACATGGAGGTCCTCCACCTGGCTGTGGCTAACGGTAGAGGAGAGAGGATGCCTTGCGCTGTCGCCATGTCAAGCAGGCGTTGCAGAGGGTCCATAGCTAATATGAACAGCATGGGCGATAGAGGGTCGCCCTGTCGGACCCCTCTCATGTGTCTAAAAGCCAGACCCTGTTGACCATTTAGCAACGCTCTCGATGAGGTCGTGCGGAATAGGATCGACACCCACTCCCGCCAGCGTGGGCCGAAGCCTAAAGCCTGTAAGACCTCAAGAAGGTAGCTCCAATTGACTGTGTCAAACGCTTTGTGTATGTCGAGTTTCAGGAACAGCGAGGGCAGCTTCATCTTTTGCATTGTCCGCACAATATTCTGGACATACAGAAAGTTGTCGTGGATACTCCTCCTTTTAATGAAAGCGCTTTGGCATTTCACTCTTGTGTAGGACATTGCCAAATAAGTGACGCTGTTGTAAGGATACATTGTTTACAACTGTGTAGATAGAAAACCCACATGGCAAAGGGCTGCTTGGCTGCTTGCATGAGAGTTCAACTGATAAATTGGCATTTAGTTGCTATTATTGCCATCAAAACTCACAATAAAGTGTAACCCCTATGTTTTTACATTCCTAATATAAATATATCCATGCCATTGATTCAGGCAATTTTTTGGTGGTCAAAAGATATGGGTTCCTAAAGAAGAAGCAGTTTGGGTGCATGATCTTTTTAATGAGATAACTTTCCATGATAATAAGCATGACAATGTGAGTATCATGCAGAGTGTTGACAATGGTTATTTTCATGGAAGCAAATCCTACTGTGACACCAAAAGCGTTGAAAATCTAAAGCAGGCACAATTTCATTCATATTATGGCAATGGCAATGCTAAAGGCTACAATGATGAAAGAAATATGTACAGAGAGAGAGGCTCTAGAACCAACCAATCTCGTCGGACGACTTCTAGAATCTCTTCAGCACAAAATAATACGTAAGTGGAGTTCCATTTTCTTCTATCCTTTTTGCACCTTCTGAAATATAATGTTAGCTAGATTTAAAGCTAATAGTGAGGCTGCAATGTTTCTGCAAATCATATTCCAGATCACAAGATGCAGGGGTTTCGTACAATGCAGGTGCAGAAAAGCACTCCTCTCTAAGTTTGCAGCATGAGCAAACCCATCCTTGCAATCAAATCTTTGGATCGAACACAAGTTCAGCTCCACCACCCTTTTACTCTGCTACTAGATCATCCCATCGAGAATTACCTTTTATGCAAAGAGAGAAAGCACATCATGTCACATTCAATAAACTTTTCTCGTCAGCTGTTCATAAGGCACATTTGGGGCATGAAAAAACTCTTCCTTGCAACCAAACCTTTGGATCAAATATAAGTTCAGCTCCAGCACCCTTTTGCTCTTCTAAATTATCCCATCAACGATTCCCATTTATTCAAAGAGAGAAAGCACAGTGTGCAATGTTCAGTAAACTATTCTTGCCAACCCTTCATAAAGCACGTAGTTCTTTGACACCAAATTCCCATCCCATTTTCAGAAGGAAGGCCTTTGTTCCATCTGCATCTGGTGAGCATGGAACTGCTGTTAATTCTCAGCGCATAGTTCCTATTGATGCCATGCCACACTCTGTTTTGCATCCTATGTCAACATCGCATAACTATAATGGATATTCAAAATACTGGAAACAAAGTAGAGATATTGCTGAGCCGACCAGACATTGTACTCTGCCTCGTAATATAGTTCATGAGCAAAGGTCAGTTCAACGACCAATCCTTCCCACACCTAGGGCGTCTGCTAAGATATTTGTTCAGAAAGTTACTAGTACCAACAAAATTCAATCTCATCCACAAATAGCACTGGTAAGTTCATCTGGTAATGGTGAGGCCACTGGACCTCCTGAACCAAACAGTTCTGTAGTGGTATCAGCAGTAACAGGGCATGATGATATGAACGAAGCAGAGAGGACCTGTTTTCTTGATGGTGGTAGCCTTGTTCTTGGCGATACAGGTGCAAGAGGCTCAATTCTTGATGACCTAGGTTATAGTAACACTCCAGCAAAATTGCCAGGTTTGTGTATCAATTTGTCATACATATAAATCTATATGCATACCATAAGGATATCGAGTAATCAAATCATTTGAAGGACCCTTCTTCTTAGAGGTGCAGATACTTGCACTTGATTGAGTGGGAGTGAAAATAATATTGGTTTACTTTCCACTTTGTTAGTTGAGTGCATATCAACAGATGAACTAATTTTAACCATTCCACGATGAGTCTGATACCAAGTTTTAACCCAACCTTAGCTGTCTGAAAACTTCATTATTAAACTATATGCAGTTTTGTTTCATTTTTTCCCCACCATCCTTTCTCAATTACACATGTATATTTCAAGCTGTAGTCCTGCAAACACTTTAGGTAATGTTTTACTTCATTTACCATGCAGTTATGCTGCTTAGTGATCTTCATCCTAGGGGACCTGGTTTCCCTTCCGATGCTATGGTTCTGCCAGAAATTTTGGATCAACGACGTGGTGGCAATTCTGAAATGAAACTAATGGCCTGGTAATCATGACTTAATTTCTATACTGTAAATCTTATGGAAGAAGCCTTCATTAGTTTTGATCTGTGTCCATTATTTTGGAATTTTTACTTTTCTTAACAGCTCGAGGTATTTACTTTAGTGGTGTACTCAGCTGGTTTCAGAAAACTGTTGATAGATATCCATTTAATGACCATATTTACTCCAAGCTGCAGTTGATTTCAAATCCTGGCTCGTCTTGGTTCTGACACTTCATAGATAACCAGCACTACTACTTAGATGTGGCCCTGATCATAACTGGATTGCGCTCTTCTTTTTCTCGAATACGCAAAAGACTTGCGCATCATTGCATTTAAGAAAGAGAGTGTGTTACAACAGTTTTACATTTCGCGAGGGGTTTTGAAAATTACAATAAAGCTCTCCCTCCGCTTCCATTCGTAAGGCTATTACTCGCGAAGTAGACAACCTCTTGTATGGTCCTGAACGTACCTCTGATCCCTATTTTGTGTTTATTCTAGTGAAAGTAGGTCGCCAATATTGACTGGTGCTACTGGGGTTCAGGAAGGAGCAATTGGTCCACCTTATTTTGGTAGTAATTGTTTCCAACCTTCTGAACTTGCATCTTCATTAGCATCGCCAAGGTAAAGTCAAGCTTTATCCTGTTTTATTACAGTTTTAAGTATCATACTCACACATTTGTAGGTATATGTCCAAAGCGTCAAGTATTTATGGCTGGTTGTATAGTATGGTACTTTAACCATAGTTCGAGTTATAGCTAAATTTACCCTCTGAATTCTGAGCATGATCTTGGAAAATATCCTAGTTCCATGATTAGGTTTTAGTTTACTTCAGTACAATGTGTATTTTCTTTGAAAACTCTTTGTTTAGTAGCTAATGCTGATAATAACAACTGAAGATTGTCAACTAACTTCCTCAGGCTGTGTTTCCATTCTTCATTACGTTATGCTTTTCCATCTATGATCTATGCACCACCTGCCAATTATAGTACAATATATGCTTTCTAAAATGGATAGTACTTGATTACTTCTTGATGATATGATCCAGTAAACGCAAAATCACATGTCCATTATTTGAAATTTATCTCGTTTACTTGCAGTGACCATGGTGTAAAGAAAGATCCTATTTCACTGACTTCCCAAGATTCTATTTCACTGACTTACCAAAAAATACCAGGTTGAACCAACTAATGTCCTTTTCTCTTTTCCTCTGTTTGTGTTCAAACAGTTATTCATTTAAATGGTATAATGCTTACTTTATTCCAAAATTGTTTGGTATTTTTTTTCCTGATTCCTCATTTTACAGCAGAGGTTGTAGGTGATGGATTTGTTCATCTTCAAAACAGAACCCGCAGGTAAGTTCCAAGATCTTTGGACTTTATTAGGTTTATGATTCATGTGCTGAACTGCTGACACCAGTGCAATGATTGACGTGACTTACAATTTGTCAGATACTCGGAGATGAGTTTTGCCTTGTAAAAAGTTTGATAGTTGAAACGGATTCACTGGACCAGCTGTCAGTACAGTATTTGCAGTCTATTGTCATTTTGCCGGATGGTTAAGTAAGTTCTTTCTTAAGACTAAGTTCCGCTTGATCATAAGTTGTATCCCTTATGTAGTTCTCTGCATTCCACTTAGAAAGTGTATTGGTGAAATGTTGGTACTTAAGCCTTTGGACGTCGTGGTGAAATTGAGAGCAAAGCTAAAAATAGTAATCATCAACAGTGAAAAGAAAAATGAAATATCACTATTTATGGTAATTTTTTTCTCTTTCAGAACTTGAGAATGTGATTTAGTCATTGCTTAGATTTTGGCAGGTTTATATGAGCTTCTCAGAATGTGGTGATTTTGTTTTAAAAATTAGGAACATTACACATTGGTTTCCATGTCCTTGTTTTTTTTTCGCGAACGTGCCATAGCACGTATTTCATTAAGAGGAGGTAGACAAATACAACCAAACCAAACAAAGGGGCCTACTCATAGGAAACCAAAGGTTGCCTAGAGAAGAAGCCAAACCAGAAAGAAAAGAAAAAAGAAAAAAGAAACACAAAGCACAGGCGCAAAGGAAATACAAATAGAGCAAACTACTGTCCTCCTCAATCCCCACGAAAGGCATTAGGTTATCTATCCCAGCGGCAGCAGTGAACAACGCTCTAATCGCTCCGCGCTTCGACGCTGACAGGGGGGCTCCATACAACTGCTGGTACTCGTTGAAGGCATCAACTTCCGTGGCAGGATCCAGCGTAGGTTGTTGAGTCAACCCCCACTTCGACATCATCACGTTCTGCGCCTGTATCATGGGGTTGGAAGCGCGGCGCCTGCTCTTCGCTGCTAGGCGCGCACTACGCCATGGCGGGGAAAAGGTCATGGCGATCGCCTTCCGTCTCTTGGGGACACGCAGAGTAGGCGGGATGTCCAGCACAGGCTCGGGGATGGGCAGGCAGATGCGCGACTCAATGTGCGACTTCAACAAGCTCGGGGAGATAGGAGCCGGCGACGCAATGACACCAGCGGGCTACATCTCTGCATCGGGTAGATGAGCGGAGACATGCGACACCGCGACAGCGACAGGGCGTGGCGAAGGCGCGACAGATAGGGCCCCTAGAGAAGCGACGGAGATGTCAACAGTCCAGGGCGCGCTCAATCTCCGCGGCAGTCACCTCCAGGTGGTCGTCACCGGTGGTGGCCTCGTTGCTGCGCTTGCATGGGTTGATGAGAATCTCATTCTTTCTACTCATTTTCTTTCTCATTGCTAGAAAAAAAAAGATAAAGTGAACTATCTGTTTATACATTCTGGAAAATGTAGATTTGGATCTCTGCCCATTTACTGTGGTAACTCTTGCTCAGCTCTTCAGTGGTTACTTGTAATACTTGGTAGATCTTCTTTTGACTTTTGCTTTGAATTGTGGCAACTTTGAAATAATCTGTTTCAAATTGCAAGTCAGTTTTAGTTTTGGCCTAAGTCAAACCCATTTAACTCTAACCAAGTTTATAGAAAAATGTATTAACATCTACAATATCAAAGAAATAGACTTGTTAAAGTATATTGCACATTTTTTAGATTCTATGGAATATAAGATTATGGCATCCAATATTTATAAATGAATGAGTGTAGTTGTTTCATGTATATTTAATAAAACTTTGAAATATATGGAGTAATAGCGAAAGCTATATACTGTTTTCTTAGTACTGTCGATAGCGTGTCTGTAATAAATGAAGCAACCGGAAGTGGTGGGGTGCCGGGGTGCCCACTTCTGGTCCATCCATTAGTTTGCCGCCCCACGCACCCACCGGAAAACACCCTCACGTTGCCCTCTGGCTAGTGGCTGCTGTATATGGCAAGGAAGGCTACCTGAACATGTGAGCTGGCTGCAAGCAGCATCCTATCTTTCGGCTACAAGTCATGCATGCCCAATCCATTTGGAGCTCCATGACCATGAGCAGCCAGCAACGCTCGAAACACCAAGCCATGCATGATTACTCGCATATGGAACAGTTCGATCCTTGTTCTGAAGGGACTGGACGTGCGGAAGCTTTCCTAAGCGAATGATGGCTATTCTTAGCAAAGAAAACGCCCCCATACCTTCTCCCTGGCTTCTCACTGGGTCACAGCTTCCACTAGTATGGGCACAAAAGCACGAATGGCAAATTTGCCTCACCTGGGAATCACAAAGCCTCGCGACTGTGTCTCGGCATTTCAATTTGCAGAGGGGGCAGCCGGGCAGGTCACATATGAGATGCAGCCAGCCAATCCTTGCAAGACAAGCGTACGGCACCATATGGCCTGCCGCTGTCCAACTGATCCAATAATTCCGTGCTGGGCCCACCGGCCATGTCTGCCCCCTTTCCTCATGGCGACTCGCCTATGATGAAACTTTCAGATAGATAGATACTAGTAGATGCTCACACCGGCAGGCACAGCCCGTCGGCGTCCTTGAGCAGACAGTTGAATTGAATCGTCAAGGCCCACCATATTCCCTCGCCACTGTTCATCAAAGCTGGGGCGATTGATGGAGATGCCGCATGTAACTACAAACATTAGCTATTGATTACATACTCGACCCCATTCCTAATTGGATTGGATGTGGGCACGCTCGGATCGTACCTATCACATGAATGAAGCTGGTGCTCATTGCGCTTTCGGCAAGTAATAAAGGGTGATAAGTGACACCACAAATAGGAATGTTTTAGGATTTTTTTTTTCTCTCTCAGTCACCAGTACGCAAGGGATCGAATTTGCAAAAAAGAAAGCAAGGAAAAACCATACGCGCACAAGAAAACTGAGTGTCTTGTTTTTACCAAATAGGAACGTTTCTGATGATGCGCCAGAGAAAGACATTGATTAGTCATTGGCACTCCTAATTGGACGCAGGCGCATTCGGATCCTGTCACATGAAGCCGATGTGCAATGCACTTTCGGCAAGCAAAAGGTGACAGCAGCACAAGAATGGTGCGATTATGATTATTAATCAAAAGAACACTACTCACCTTGCGTATCTCTGCAATGACAAGGAACAGGACAGTGGTGCGCAAACAGTTTGCATGCATCAGAGACCGGACCAAACGACGATGAGTCTTGGTAGCAAATTGGCATAGATTTATCAGCCCAAACGGATTTTTTTGAAAAAAAAAAACACCCCCGTCGTCCATTTAAAAAAACAATTTACAACTCGTGCATATTGATATATGATATATTGCCTTCCAAAAACACCTAATAAAGGTTAAATTAACAAACAATGGCTACAGCCGCTGTGGCAGACAGACGTCTTCGGAAGGCGACATACGGGGAGTATTTCATAATCCCCGACCAATTTAAGATGTGTCCTCTCGTCGGCGCAAGGCCAAGCGGATATGGTTTTATATGGTTAAATCGATGCCCTCTTACTTGTACGCCTTCTTGCTGCTCAGCTTACGTTGACACGTATTCCTCAGTCCTCACCACCACACCACAATATGCATATATACAGATAGTACTACTACATATCAAACATATACTGCCCCTATTGTCATATCCATTGATGTGCACAAGTGAAAGGCACGTATGTGGCAATTTGTGAGCCGGCCCTGACGTCGTACCAGAAAATTTTATTTGTTTCAACTTACTTGAATAATAGCGAAAGGCCAGGCATTATTCATCGGTGCATGATTGGGTGTATTATATTGCTAAGCTTTTGTATCGACGTGTGCTCACTAGTGTTTGTTACATCATCATCTTCTAGTCTAGCCACATAAGTATAACTAACACTGCAATGTGTTTCTCGAAGGCATAATTATTCCACCGGCGCCAATCAGCTGGCACATTGTCACATGCGGAGCTTCCCATCCTGTCTGCTCGTCAAACAGGTGCATGGCCTGAACGCACCCCAGCCTTGGAAGCTGCTGCTGCTGCTTTGCATCGAGAGCTTTTGAGCAACACACCACTTCAACGCTCCTCTCCTGCTTACTACAGTAGTAGTACATACTATATGCTCCTCGATCTCTTTGCCGGCTTGCCCCCCATTTAATTTCGAGCAGCCCTTTGGTAGGCCTGCTTGCTCAGCTCGCATATAAACTTGTCTCTTCTTCTCACGCAGCTTGAGAGCTAGCTAAGCTAGATGTTGTGCATATCGCTAGTAGATCCCGGCCAATCTTGAGAGGGAAACGTTGCAGACGCCTCTGGCTTTTGGGAAAGGCGCTTTGCTCTTTGCAACCTGACCCTGCTGGTGTGGTGTTTATATAGCTGCGAAGCTTCAGTTGCTGACAGAGAGAGAGAGAGAGAGAGAGAGAGAGAGAGAGAGAGAAAGAGAAAGAGAGAGGATGGGGAGGACGACGAAGCTGGGCCTTGACAAGGTCCTGGACTGCTTCTCGCTCTCCCTGTGCTCCAACGCCTGCGCCTGCATCCACTCCGTGGAGGAGGAGGAAGACGAGGACGAGGCCAACGAGCGCAAGGCCCTGGTGAGCAGCCAGCTGGAGGAGCTGGTGAAGCTCAGGGATTTCGTCGATGGGGCCGCCAAGACTCTTGCTTTCCATCTCGAGCCAAAGGTATGTAGAATGTCTCAGATACATCTGCAGTGCAGCAGAACATGTTAACAACCTCTGCTGCTCACTTTTAGCTACCTTTCCGTGATTACTATGCTCTCTGTTGCATCATCCGATCCGTCTTTGCATTGCATGCTTGCAGACCGTGGAGCTCAAGGTGTCCATGCACTGCTATGGATGCGCCAAGAAAGTCCAGAAGCACATCTCCAAGATGGACGGTAAGATCGACAACTCATCCTTATATATATCGTTGCCCACTTTTGGGTCTGTCCGTCTGTGCTCAGAATCCTTTCATACTAGAATCATGCGGGGTAAATAATAGAAAGATGGCGGCATGTTTTTATTTACCAGACGGCAGGCCTACTAAACTGCAGGTTCATACAATACAACTTATCGTGCTAGTTTCCTCAAGGGAGCCAAGGTACTGTCTCTTGATTACCAGTGCTTACTTCTGGGAGACCAGTTTCTCCTGGCCGGCCACGCATGCCAATCTGAGGAGAATAGGAAACGCATCGAGATATGTTCTCTCTATGTGCGTGCGCATTTCGTGTTCCTGAAGCGAATAAATAGTGCTATTGTTAATCATTTTTGTGAGAAAAATGACACACATAGACTTATTTAGATCCACTCAAATTCATCTAAATCTACATTCACATGGATTGAGGTGAATCTCGCTCTCTCAAAAAAAAAAAACACCCAGCCATTTCAGCCATGGGAGCGATCCAAGCTACTCCTCCGTCCCAAAAAATAGATGTCATTCTCGCTTCCCGAGAAGTCAACATTTTCAAAATACCGGCAATTATATATTAAAATATATAAATATTTATGCTAAGTAATTAGTATCATTGGAAAGATCTTTAAGTCTAGTTTTTTAACAAATTTATTTGGAGATAAAAATGTTGCACGTTTTTTCTACAAATCTAGTTAAAGTTGAGAAAGTTTGACCGACACGCATCCCATAAGCGTCATCTAACATGGGACGGAGGGAGTAGCAGGCTGCAGGCTGATGTACCTTGTTCCTTATGAGCATCAGTTTTATTCCCCGTACAACGTAGGGTCTGCTTGGTTGGTATCCAATTCTTGCCAAACCAAAATCATGGCATGCCAAATTTATAGTCATCAATTGGTTCATTGCCAAACCAAAACCATGGCATGCCAAAGTTTGGCAAGTTTCTAGAATGTTCTTAAACTATATATAAAAGAGAAATTTGGCAAGTCTTTATTTTGGCAACCAACCAAGTGTTATACTAAAATTCTTGCCAAGGTTTTGGCAACCATGATTTGGCATACCCTAATTTTAGCTTGCCCTTGTTTTGGCTAGGCAAATTTTGGATCCCAACCAAGCAGGCCCGTAGTGGTAGCGAGTAGGGAGTATAGAATAGCACGTACTCCTACAGTTGGCGTCTGCCTTGGGATGCGAGCACGGTCTCCTCCGTCCAGTCCAGAGAGGACAAGTTTTACAGAAGCATCCCGAGCAAGAGCAGCGACGGGACATGACACCACCCGGGTCAAGATCGCCAGACGCAGCAAGAAAAACGCAACCCCCGTGGTTGACCTTTGTGTGCGCCCCAATCATTTTACTACTATTTTTCCTCGTAAAAAAATCGTTTAACTATAGCACATTACTCTTCTTGGTGTCGCTGGCTCGCGCCGAAGGCGAACAGTGAACATGGATCGGCAGCAGGCAGACATGCCGGAACCATTCGTCACGCTAAGACCATCCGCACTGCGTCCGGAACGGCCGTCCGGGAAGCGCCCGTCCGCCCGATTCGGACGGAGGCGCCGCAGCGGCGTCCGCCACGCCGGCGTGGCGCCCGGGAACTGCCGCGCCGCACGCCAAGTCCGGGCGCGATAGCGGCCGTCCCGGGGGCGCGCCGGCGTGGCGCGGGCCCCACGCCGGAGAGAGAGGGAGAGAAGAGGAGGACGTCTTTGCGCCGGCCGCCGACGCCCGTCGCGAGCCCGCCCTTGAGGAAGGAAAGAAGGAGGAGCGGGCCGGCGCGCTGGGCCGGGCGCTTCGCCCGGCGCCGCTTCTGCCCCGCCCGACCCCGTCTGGCGGCCGCGCGCCCGGCGGTCGCGTCCCCGGCCGCCCAGCGCCCGGGCGATCGCGTCCGGCGGTTGTTCCTGAAGCCGCGGGGCGAGGCCGCTGCCCGCCCGCCCCGCTGCCGTTGCGAACCGCCGCACGCTGGGAGGCCGCAGCGCTTCCTGCCGTTCAGCGCGAGCCGCGCAGGGACGCCGCGAGCGTGCCGCTCGCCGAAGTTCGCCGGCCGTCCAGTAGCACGCGCAGAGAGAATGGGGAGGGAGAGGAGGAGCCGGCGTTGAGCGAGGGAGCTGGCGGCTGCGCTGCCGGAAGCGGGCGAGCTGCGCCGGGCGGCGCTGCTCGCTGCCGCCGCGCTGAAGCCGCCACGCCGGCTCGCGGCCACCGCGCCGGGCGGCGCTGCTCGCCGGAGGCCGTCGGCGCTGCGCCGGAGCAGACCACCGGCGCTGCTGCTGCTACTTTCGCGGCGAAGCGCGGCGCGTCTGCGGCGCCTCGCCGCCGCTGAAGCCGCCGCCGCGAAGCGCTGGGCGCGGGCGCGGGCGTGCGCTCACGCCGCCGCGCAGCGCTGCCCCGCCGCTGCAGGGCGTGGGCGCTGCTGCCCCACGCCGCCGCGAAGCCGCGAGCGCAGCGCCGTCACGAAGCCGGCCGTCGTCGCGAAGCGCCGCCGCAATCGCGGGCGTGGGCGCGCGACCGACGCCCGCCGCGAAGCCGCGGGCGTGGGCGCGCTGCCGCGCGGGACGCCCAAGCGCCGCCCAGCGCGCCGCGCGGGCCGCGGGCGTGGCTCGCCTCCTCCCCGGCCGTCGAGGCCAGCGCCTGCCGGCCCGCCCCGCTTTCTCGCCGAGGGTCGCGCTCGCCTCTCTCGGCCCGCACGCTAGGTGGGAGATAGAACGGGAGAGAGAATGGGAGGGAGAGAGAGAGAACGGTTTTTTAAGATAAAAGGACAGTGGGACCCACGGATAAAGGATGATGTAGAGGATGTATGAGTGCGGGAGAAAGTAGTATAGTGGAGAGAATCTTGATGACTGGGACGGAATATTCCGTTTAGAGGATAGATTTAGAGGGTGACGAGTGCGGATGGCCTAAGCCTGCATGCTAGTTACTGTGCGTTGGTACAGGGCCCGTGAGTTGGCGTCGTGTCGTATCGGCTGGGGCCTGGCCGCCTGGGCACTGGGCAGAGGCAGGCATGGCGCCCCGGCACATGTTTGCACTGTGCACATGTGCGTCTCCGGCTCGGCTGGTTCTGCTTGTGTGGTGGACTGGTGGTGCCTGCCTGCCTTTTCTGGATTCTGGAAAGGAAAACTTTGCGTCGAGACAGCCAGTCGGTGGCCAAGATTTTTTTTTTTACGCCTCTTATCTAGGTACAGCTGTAACATTTGTTCATACTCCCTCCATCCCAAAACAACTGTCGCTTTCTTCCCCCGAGAAACAAATACCGGTAATTTTTATAAATAATAAATATTATCGATTAGTATCATAATTAATATCATCGGAAAGATCTTTGAATCTAGTTTTTAACAAAATTATTCGGAGATATAAATATTGTACGTATTTTCTATAAATATAGTCAAACTAGCGGCACGAAAAATCGAAAAACGACAATTATTCCGGGACGGAGTAGTACATACGCACACCCACACACACCACACGCACACTACTCACACCACCCTATACAAACAAACCTACAACTATACAACTACACTCAGATCTGAAGACCGCATCCTTCTTGAAATTACCGAAATCTGCTGATTCCGTATGTGACGGACACGTCACACTCCCATCAATGGATCACGCGCGTGAGAGACAGACGCTTGAAACCCCAAGCGGAGATTTTATTTTGGGGGCAAAACCCTAGTGGGAAACGGAGGCTGAGCCGGGGCTCGAACCTGCGCCGGCAGAGAGCTCGCGCTATCGCGCGGTCCCCATCGGTGGCCAAGATTTGGTGAAGAGCGCACGGCCTCCGCCACTCCAGACGGCCCATCGCCTGGCTCAAGATAAAGAAAAGCCGGCTCCTTTTCATGCACCGGACACCGGAGGGATGGGCACATTTCTCGCTCCTGCTTCGGTTACACTTGTCGATGCTGCTGCCTGCTCTGTTTTCTGAAAAGAAAGAAAAGGCCTTGGGACCCTGTTTACTACTGGGAGGACTACAGAGCTCACCTGCTCCAAGGACGATGTCTCTCCTCTGAAATTCTCAATCACAAGAAAAGGGAAGAAAAAAAACAAAGTCCTCAATTAACCTGTTGTCTCTTTTTGCGCAGGTGTCACGTCGTTCGAGGTAGATTTGGAGAACAAGAAGGTGGTGGTGATTGGGGACATCACGCCGTATGAGGTGCTGGAGAGCATCTCCAAGGTGAAGTTCGCGCAGCTATGGGTGGGCCCCAACTCCAAGCAGCAGCAAGCTGCAGAAAGGTTGTAGGTGTAGTCTGGGTTCTCATCAACGCTCATGTCTCCTCATATTCATCCCCGTGCTATGGTGTAACTCAGGCGGCAGGCCAAGGATTTAGAAAAATTGTACTGTAACTAGGAAGGAAGCCAACATTGTATTAAGGAAATGCGTGCAGAATGCAATCGACGTGGATGTGAGGAACGTGTTGCTCTGTGTTTTATGTAAAGAGCAAGAAACATGTGCTTGCGCAAACATAGGTTGTCTTTGCTCATGCTTATGTGTAGAGCCGATGGAGCGCTCAATCGCCATATAGAATTCTTGGAGAAAATGTAATGGTTGATGCCTGCGCACGATAGGAGCCAACCTGAAGCAAGGCGAAACGGGCACCGGACACGGCCACACAATGCATCAGCCTAATCCCACTTCCTAATCCTAACCACACCCACACTCGCTCTGTCGCTCCCTCCATGACTTTGTTCTACAAGTAACAATAAGCCTATAATTGCATCTCAAGGGTTATTTAAAGCATGTTGCAGGCAATGCAGCTTAGACCAAGCTCAAAGTTTTAGGAAAAAAATTAAATGATGCATCAAGAAAAATGTCCTCTTAAGTCTTGTCCACAAGTACAGTGGTAGTGTTAGGGTGTTTGACAGTTTTCTGCAGTTTGGTTCCTCATCAATGATGTGGTCTAGGAGATCCCCATTACATGTGATCAGGAATTTTGAATAGGCACGGGAGCGCAAAAACTCACCAACTTCCATAGGCTCTGATGTATTCTCCGCAACCAAGTCATTCGATCCTAAACAAGAAGATGAGAATCACCACTTTTGCCATCGACTTTTCCCAGATTATTACTTTCACTTGAGTAATCGAGCAGTAACCATCTTGGGTTGAGATTTGAGACTTGCTTGCTACTAGTGGTGATGATGCAAAACTTTTGCATAGATGTTCCTAGAAATGCTCGTGGAAAGCCGAAGCAGATTGACAATATATGCAGGATCATGTATCAGACAGCTCACAAAGCAAAATTGCCTCATAGTGTGTCTTTTTTTAGCAAAATATCCCTCTAGGGTCTACAGCATTAAAAAAAATCCACCTAACATCCAGTTCAGAGGAGGATTAATGGAACCCATTTAAACATCCACAATATATTATATATTCAATCAATTGGTCACATCTATAGTTGCTGGTTTAGGGAAAGAAGATACCCAAAACTAATGCCGTGGAACTACGCATAAGATACCTTTGCATATGGTGAGTTCATATCAAATATCATTTATCCCACTTGTGATCCTCCCAACTTTATAAATGGGAAGACTTCGGCTCTTCAAGCTCATAAGTCGTCCTCTCCTCCATGAGTTCTTTCTTAAAGCTCGGTCTCATTTCTTGAAATCTCCGATCAAGTCAGCACCACTACACCAGCAAATAAAAAATTGCCCAACTCTCCAACTGCATCTCCCCATTGGCCATTGTACGGTGCTCTGTTCTGTCGTGCCAGAGGATCTTAAACTATTGGCTTTAAAATAGTATTGTCCTTCCATTGACTTGAAAGTCGTTGCCCACATGTTCAGCTATAGGCAGGCTACCAGATTTTCAGAGTCCATACAGGAATGAGGAGGACGCTCCACAGCTGAATAAGGTATATCTCTGGCAATTTCCTAGTTCATTTTAATCTGTTCCCCTCTGCTGATTCTTCAGAAATGTGCTTGCTGCGTCTTGAATCTATGGTTTATGTCTCAATCCCTGTGGATATGGTGTCGATTAGCGAATTGTTTTAGAATGTCCGATGAGAACAAAGACACTATTGATGTGGATATAAAGGCAGTGTCCTGAGGATATGGATATATCCCTAGATCCTAGAGAATGTGGATTTAGGTCAGCAGCAGGATGAAGCATCAAGGGGTAAGTTGATGAGGGGTATTCCGGAATCTTGTTGGAATATTGGTTTGGTTTATCCATCTGTGTTTCTGAAAGAACTCTGAAGATTACCTTAGGTTTAGAGGCTTTCTTTCGCTCTTGTTGTGCCTGTGCCTGAACTTCTCTATCGTCTAAATTGCAGAAGTGCATGCTGATTGATTTCTTCTTTAGTAAGTACAAGCAAATTTGTTCAAAGATATCCCAGCATGCTCTACAAACAATTCATTTCCCATCTTTCTTTCACAGAAGGTTCAGAACAAGAAAGAGGAACCAAAATGACGTCACAGAAGGACCTTTTTGATGTTTCAGGGCCAACGTGTTTGACATACGTGAACTGGTGAGTTGGTTACCTTTTCTTGTTCAACCTCGAATGATCTTTGGCCTTGAAGTTCAAAGGCAAAACAGAACTGCAGTGAGCAGCATCAGCTTAAATTTCTACTTCTGCTTGCAAGAATGTGGCCTATCCGCCGATGAATAGAGTATTTTACTTTCTCCTAGTTCTTGAATCCTGAACGAACAAGCCCGACGATTGCAGTGAAACTGAAACTTTTGCTTTTGTCAGATGATGTTCTATGTAATATATGCTACTGAGTTCTGCCATTACGAATGTGTCATGGTTTGCTTTTGAGAGCAAGATGTATATATCAAAGATTACCAATTGCTTACCTGTACTTGTCGGCGTTGCTCCGGCCAGGAACTGCCCTCACCACCGGCGATCCGTGATGGCAAGCCTTGTGCAGGGCGTGTACGTCCTGGAGCGCGATCGGCAGTTCAACAGACAGGGTCCCGACGTTCGCGCCCCAGCGTGGTGGAGGTTCTTCCACTTCGAGCTGCGGCAGGTGCTCATCGACGCCGCCGACGGCTCCACCTTCGGCGCCGTCTACGTGTTCCAGCCGCCGCTCCACCTCCTCGACCCGACGGCCGCCGCCAGCGCCCCGCACTACGTCGTCGCCTTCCGCGGCACCATCACCAAGAAGGGCTCGGCGAAGCGGGACCTGGAGCTGGACCTCCAGCTAGTCCGCAACGGGCTGGAAGGCAAGTCCCGGTTCCGCGCCGCCATGCAGGCGATCCACGACACGCTTGCGGCGGCGGCGGGGCAGCACGGCCGCGTCTGGCTGGCGGGCCACTCGCTGGGCTCGGCCATCGCGACGCTGGGCGCCAAGACCCTTGTCAGGGCGGGCGCGCCCGCCCTGCCCACGTTCCTCTTCAACGCGCCGTTCGTGTCCGCGCCGGTGGAGCGGATCGGGGACCGGCGGCTGCGGCAGGGCATCCGCATCGCCAACAGCTTCGTCACGGCAGGCGTGGCGGCCGTCCTGCAGCGAGGCGGCGGCGGCGTCCAGGACGCGTCGTTCGCGGCGATGGCGGCGTGGGTGCCGAACCTGTTCGTGAACCCGGCGGACCCGATCAGCGCCGAGTACGTGGGGTACTTCGACCACCGCAGCAAGATGGAGGCCATCGGGGCCGGCGCCGTGGGGAGGCTGGCCACGAGGAACTCGGTGAAGGACCTGCTGCTGGGCATTGGCAAGGGTGGGGGCGGCGGTGGCGGCTGCGAGCCGCTTCACCTGTTCCCGTCTGCCGTGCTGACGGTGAACCGCGGGCCGTCGCCGGACTTCAAGACGGCGCACGGGATCCACCAGTGGTGGCGGCCCGACTTGGGGAAATCGCTGGAGTGCACCGCGCATTACTACACTTGAACGGTTGAACCTTTGATCGTTATGCGCGTTGGAGGTCCAAGTCCCAAGAGACTGAGAGTATTGGGCTGATTTAACCCAATTTGTGTTTTCAGTTTAACCGGGTCAGCTTCTTTGTGAAGCTCCGTCCTCGTCTGAATATCTCACTTCACTCCGGGATTTGGATTGAAGCGACAAAGCTAGAAGTGTAACTTTCCGAACGTCGTCCCCTTCGTCCATTAAAATTTTCCTTTGCCAGGAAGTACACGGAGATCGCTCGTTCGTCGCTCGTCCGACGGCCGAATTCTCGCTCTATTTGTCTGCGGTCTCGTCGATCAACCAGACGTCCCACAAGGCACAATGCCATAACCACTGATGAGGCACTGAACCACCTTGTGGGCTACGAGGCCCCTGTCAGGCACCAGACAACTGACGCAGAAATCTTGGAGGCCCCTGCCCTGCGCCTCCGCCTCCGATCCGAAGAGAGAAACAGGTGTGCCTGTGTGCGAGCCAGGTTCCAAAATCCCAACAGGGCCGTCTCGTAATCGGCAGTCCGGCTCGTAAACGAAATCTCCCGCGCCGAGTCCGAAGGCGCAGGCGCGATGGGCAGGTTCCAGCAGGCCATAAAACGCGAGACCGCGGCGCGGCGAGAGGCACATCAGAACACACGACAAATCCAGCACACGCTGCACGCATCGGAGATCATCGCGAGGAAGCTAACTAGCTGGTTGGGTCGTGACGCACTGCACAGCATGGGGCGGCGGCTCAATCTGGCGACGTCGCTCCTCGCCGTCGCCATCCTAGCCCTTCTCGCCCCGCCGTGCGCCGCCGCGCAGGTCAAGACGACCGACACGCGCTGGAGCTTCCAGCTCCCTTTACCCACCGGCGTCAGCGGCGCTGAGAGCCTTGCCTTCGACGGCAAGGGCGAGGGGCCGTACGCCGGCGTCTCGGACGGCCGCGTCCTCAAGTGGGGCGGCAGCGCCGTCGGCTGGACCACGTTCGCGCACAGCGCCAACTACAGGAAGATACCCCTGTGCACGGCGGGCGCGGTGCCGCCGGAGGAGACCGAGAGCATGTGCGGCCGGCCCCTGGGCCTCCAGTTCCACTTCAAGACCGGCGACCTCTACATCGCCGACGCCTACCTGGGGCTCATGAGGGTCGGCCCGGGCGGCGGCGAGGCCGAGGTGCTGGCGACCGGCGCGGACGGCGTCCCGTTCAGCTTCGTCAACGGCCTCGACGTGCACCAAGCCACCGGCGACGTGTACTTCACGGACTCGAGCGCCACGTACCCGAGGAGGTTCAACGCGGAGATCACGATGAACGCGGACGCGACGGGGCGGCTGCTCAAGTACGACGCGCGGACCAAGGGCGTCACCGTGCTCAGGGCCGGCCTGCCGTACCCGAACGGCGTGGCCGTCAGCCGCGACGGCGCGCGGGTCGTGGTCGCGCACACCGTGCCGTGCCAGGCGTTCAGCTACTTCCTCCGCGGCGCCAGGGCGGGGCAGTACGAGCTGCTGGCGGACCTGCCGGGGTACCCGGACAACGTGAGGCGGGACGGCAAGGGCGGCTACTGGGTGGCGCTGAACCAGGAGAAGCAGCGGCTGGACGCCACGCCGGCGACGGCGACGGCTCCCGCGAAGCACCTGGTCGGCGTCCGCCTGGACGCCCACGGGGTGGAGGTCGAGGAGCTTACCGCGGCCAAGGGCGTCACGCTGAGCGACGTGGCGGAGAGGAGGGGGAAGCTGTGGCTGGGCTCCGTGGAACTCGACTATGTCGGCCTCGTAGCTTGATCGGCTGCGTGCCAAACTAAATTTTTGCTATGGTCATGTTAGGATTATTGGAATTAATAATTAGGAATTGGATTAGTTTATGTCGTTCTCTGAGAAAGTAGTATACCAGCAATAGTGGATTTAAACAGAATCCTTAGTATTCTTTTATTTATAGTTGTATTTATTTATTATAATATATAGACCTTTTGATGTGTATTCCTTCCGTTAGTCGTTAGATAATCTTAAAATACACCATTGCAGATACTTTTTTATTATAAAATCTCGGAATTTCTGGACTTTAGGTAGATGAGCTTCCACCAAAAAAAAAAAATGTGATTTTTTTTTTTTTCAAAGGAGTGGAAAAAGGTGAAAAACTGTTATATTCTGAGGCGGCCCAACAAAACAACATTTAACTCTACTAGATTTTATAACATTGAAATCACAACATCAGCTAATACCTAAGAATTCCATGCGGGAAATTGGCTCCCCAAGTAGTAGCAAACTAGCAATCCCTTCAGAATCAGTCCTCGTTTCTGATCACTCAACTCAACAGTCAACATCCGTTTGGTGTGAAACCGATCCTTCCCTTCTCGACATCAAACACAACACCGAAGCCTTGCTGCTGGACATTGCCGAGCACGTTGAGGCCATCGCCCGCCGCCTGGAGCCCCAGGCAGAAATACGTCCGGCGATCCCCGCCCTTCACGGGGATGAGGTAGTTCGCCGGAGGCAGCGCCACGTCCGCCCCACCGGCGAAGTGCAGCACGATGCTGGGCACGCGAACAGCAGCCGCGGGCCCGTTCCCGCGGACGACGTCGTAGCACGTGTCGAACACCGAGAATTTGTCGGCCAGCTTCCGCATCCCGGCCGCTGCCGCGTGCGAGTCCATGGCGTCGCGCACCGCCGCGTACGCGTCCCGGGCGAACCGTGAGATGGCCGTGCCGGAGTCTACCACGACGCCCCCGCTCCCTGTTGCAGGGTTCAGCGCGAGGCTGGCGTTGGAGAATCCGGTCACGCGCTCTCCGCCGACGCTGAAGCCGACCATGTCCACGTAGTAGAGGCCGGGCCTCCGCGGGTTCGTCCGCAGCGGGGTGAACGCCGTCGACGGCAGGTCCGGCGTGCGGCCGAACACGAGGTACGAGGAGCTGTTCTGCGCGCGGGACATGCGGTCGCCGAAGCAGTACGAGAAGACGTGGCCGTAGGTCGGCGCCAGCTGCGTCGGGAAGGACAGCTGGCCGCGGCCGACGCCGAGCAGCCCCGCCGCCGACTCCAGCAGCCCCTCGTTGTCGTGGCCGCACCCGAGCGTGACGTTGTGGACGTGCGTGTCGTCGGGGAAGACGAGCCTGTCGGTGGCGAGGTGGCCGCTGGACGCGGAGCCGTCGCCGTACACCACCATGTACACGCAGCCTCCGGTGCCGTCGTCGCAGCCGGGGTAGCGGAGGACGTCGCGGCACCGCGGCGAGGCGCAGGGGATCCGCCTGTGCGTTCTGGAGCTCCGCGGGTCGTAGAGCGGGGTCACCTGGCGGTAGCACCGGCGGCAGGGCACGCACTGGAGCCAGATGAGGTCGCTGCCGGTGTCGATGACGACGAGCGCGCGCGTGGGCGGGTCGCCGACGTTGATGATCGCGAAGTACTCGCCGCTGTCGAAGGGAACACCCGATAGAACCGGGGAGCGGAGCCGGTCGTCGTCCTCGGTGACCGACTGGAGGGACGCCTGCTGCGTGGTGTAGGGGGCGGCATGGCGGCAGCGGCGGAGGCTGCCCGTTGGGGCGCCGTGCCGGGGTGGGAAGACTGCGTCTCTGTGGACGACGGGGATGTGCAGCGTTTTTGGTTGTTGGGTGGCGTCGGCGGTGAAGGTGACGAGGACGACGACGAGGAATCGTAGAGGAAGAGTGTTGTGCGACGCCATGAGGGGCGGCAGGCTCGATGGCGCGAAGTGGTAGACTGGTGAAGAGGTGGGCCGGACGAGCTTGGTCGATGGAAATTCTTCGTGTGCAGCACATGCGTTTTAAATCTTTTATATAATTATATGCCACGCCTGGTGTAAGTTTTCAGTTCTGATATGAATGCTACTGGCTTTGTTTCAATTTGAAACACCCCTTGTGTGTTTATAACTTCAGTTTCCTTTAAAACCGTACCCTCCGCTACCATCAAAACAAGATGGTGCTTCTCTGATCAGCTCTGCTCTGGCATCTCCAGTAATTGCAGTCGATAAAGTTTGGTCCGCTACACTCAACGTGCGCGGAGGCATTGCTGAGCTCACGATTTTTCACCAGAGTTGCATTTGCAAGTGCCCGGGGGGAACCCATACTCCATATAGTAGGATCCAAATGCACGACAGCATGCAACGAGATCGGCCGGGGGCGGGCGCATGCAATCCAGCTTGGACGACTGACGGAACACGCGCGCGAGACATGCCCCAACCTATAAATATTGAACAAAAGGGCAGGATATAATACAGTAAATTATTAATTAGCTCATCATTTCTCGTCCACCGAGATGATATAGCTTCACAGCAACAAGATTTAACAGTAGTTCCTAATAACAAAATGATGCATCACCAACATTAATTCCATAATATTCGTCGGCAAGTGTGGATTAATGTGGTTGCTCATTCTGGCAGGCATTAGGTTTCAGACATGGTAGCCCGTGACAGTAAATCCTCTACCGACGATCTCACCAAGGCAGAACCACGCATACAACTCGATGCCAAACATTGCCGCAACACCAGCATCCTCGACCTTCAGATTGCTTCTGTTCTTCCACAGGAGCCTCGCACCATCAAGCTCTTTCCAGAATGACTCATAACGACCAGGAAGGCTGCAAGAAACACATATCCAGCGTTAAAATTTCTGACGAGAGCATAATATACAAAATACATATTTCTCAAATCGTGTGTAGTAAAAATTTGTCCAAAATGCAGCAGTACAGCTTCATTTATTATATTTACTTTTGTTTACGAAACAAGCAATAGCTACATAGCCATGAACATAATAAATTCATGATATGCATCCAGAAATCAATATTGCCAGGTTCCCCAATAGTTCATGTAAGTAAATTCCACTGACTGTCATGACGTCCACCATCTTGGTCGAATACTAAGAACTTAACTAGCCAGTGAAGCCAGTGAACCTTTTAATATATTTCGAAGATATTGCAGGCCTCCAACAATAGATCAAAACATATCATTGACATCAAACTCAGCATGGGTTTACCTGCTAGCTAGCTAAATAATTTCACTGGAGTTATACATGAAATTTCAGTTGACATAAAAAGTTTAACATTAACAGACAGACAACGAAATTTCAGTTGAAATAAAAAGTTTAACAGACAGGCAATTTATACAGCAGTAATTTCTTATGCAGACGAAAAATCATGCATGTTACCCTAAATAAACAAGCAAGCATAGCAAATCTTCTATATTAGTTAAGCATGTATAATTCAAACAAGAGGCAACAAACATGATTGATCAATCTCAATGTGGTGTGAGAGACATGATTCTTCCAAACATTTTAAGCATTTGTTTTGTGATAGCCAAATACAAACTGTATGCCACAGAAACTAGAACTCACACTAGTTAAAAGACAAGAAATCCTTTTTTTTGTGACACTAAATAAGCACGTCACAAAGATTAGGTGTGCTGTGAAATTCTTAATGTATATGTGCGATGGAACCAATCAATTGTGTCTAACTCTAAGTCAACATGGCCCAATCATTTAATTTCATCAGATAAGAATACTTCAAGGCATCTAATAAGCACTTTGGGCTCTTATCAATGCACAAACCTAAACAATACTTGGTCGATCCATATAAGTTTTGCTGCAAGCCTGCGACCCTCAAGAGGCTTCGCATAAGCCCATATTAACAATTTTGAATCCCAATTTGATCACTAAAGAGCCCATCCGATCTACAAGCTAAAAAATTAAGAATGCACACCACATAAACTCTGCAAAGACGTATCCTCCAACAGTTCGATACGATTCTAGTTACTTGGTAATTTCAGTAATTCACACAGATTTGTAGCACAAGCATTGACTCCAAGTTGCATCGATACAAGCATCATGAAGAAGTTAGTAGATGCCCAGGGCTGCAGCGATGTAGACAGAATTGATGAACCCTTTTTTTTTTGTGACTCAGAATTGATGAACCTCAATGTGTTGGAGGAGACATGATTAATCCAAACACTGAAACACAGATATCCAAAGCCTTCGTATGCCTAGTATGATGTCAATATGCAAATTGTGACATCACAGAATAGAATCCATGGTAGTGAAACCGCCTGAATCATAAAGTTTTGGGTGCTACAGTGCTACTAAATCAGCACCTCCCAAGGATTAGGCGGATTGTGAGATTCCTGATTGTCTACCCAGCTGATTGTCTACACAGCACTACACATATATATAATGTCATCAAGCGATGGTGCTTGCATTGGAACACAGACGGTCATACCCAACCCGCACATGCCCCCTCGCACCTCCTCAGGAGGCCATCTACAAGCTACCATATCCTGAAGGAACAACTTCAGAATCCATCACGACAGCCAAATCTCCCATCTAAAGCTGAAAATTTGATACTGAGATTCACATGTAGACGAGCAAGAACTCTACAAAACGTATCCGCCTCCTCTGTCCTATCAGAGTTGGTGGCACGGGGACGAGAAGGAGCACTGACCTGGCGAGTCGGGTGTAGAAGAGCTGCTTGGAGAGCTCCTGGCACTTCTCGATGGTGGGAGGGTCGACGACGTAGTGCTTGTTCTTCTCCATGAGCGTCTTGTGGTACGAGCACCCGTGCTTGGCCACGATCCTCGTCGCCTCGCACGCCTTGGACTGCAGCTGCGCCAGCTTCGATCCCAGCGCCGCCATGGAATGTGCCGCCGCCGCCGCTGCTGCTAGACGGTTCGGAACGGGGCAATGCGGGTCAGAAGAAGAAATTTTACAAAGGGGAAGAGAAAAATCCGGTGGTCGGGAAGCGCGGAGTTTACCTTCCGATTGTGGTCGGTGGTTTGGACGAAGGGGATGGAGATTGGAGAGATCCGAGGTGAGGGGCGGCTGCGAGAGGGGACAGGAGGGAACGGGAACGAGAACGGGAAGGGGACAGGGTTAAGTAGGCTTGTTGTAGTTGTAGCGGCGCTCTTGGCTTGGAGGGGAGGTCAGGGCCTGCTTTGTCCAAGCGGACTCCATTATGCATACGATTTTTTCGTAAATCGAACCTCTGCAATATTACAGTTCCCATACAAAATTAGCGAACTCATTGAGTTTTTAAACTTGAGAAGTGCTAGCATACAGATTTTTAGTTGGACCCAGATGAGAATATTACAAAAATTTAAGGACTTAAGATGTATTTTACTCTTTAAAATTTATTTGAATTGAACTCTATTTGTTTTAGACTAAAGATGAATTAATGTTGATTAAATTTAGGTTTTTTCTTTGAACCAAAGATGGACTAATTTTGATTTCGTCTTGACTCGTTAAGCTTAGGTTCTATTTGGATCCAAAAAGATAATAGCTAGGAGCTTGCTAATAGTTTGGCTAATTATTAGCCGAATACAAAGCTAACAATTATTTCACTAGTTAAATCAAACTAGCTAATAGCAACTAATATTAGTTGTAACCTATTAGCTAGATAACTAATAGCAGCTGATGCATCCAAATAGACCTTCAGTTTGACATTAAGTCTTAAATAATTCATGAAAACTATGATATAATAAGATTATACCAATTTCAAAAATTGCTTGAAAAAAAAAAAGGTGTAGTTGGCATATTATCTGCCTCTACGTGTAGCCCCGGCACCACATGTTATTTCCAGTTTTCAATTACAAAACTTCTGCGCTGCTTCCAAAACAATATTATTTCTCAATACAGGGCTTGCAGGTCGGAAGAAAAATATGCAGTACCATTGGCATCTGGTAATAGACAAGATGTGTAAGCCAGTATCTCAAAGATACCCATTAACAGACAAGGATATGGTGTATTGCTTGCTGTATTACAATGGAAGCTTAAAAACAGATTCACAGCAGGTCTGGTGTCCATTACAGGCGAACTGACTTCAAGTACACGAGTTCTATGTTCAACAAACAACCTGGAGATACATCCTTCCAGGCACAACAAATTTGCAAACCCAAACAAAGTCTCCTTATTTTGGATGAGAAAAGTAGGTCAAACACAAAGAAATATAGCGAACGCGCAACAACAGCAGAAGCATGCTTCACTTGGTCCACCAGTGGAGGAAATCCTTACGCCTGTTGATCTTCTTTTGGAGCTGAAGAACACCATACAGTAGTGCCTCAGCAGTTGGTGGGCACCCAGGGACGTAGATGTCCACAGGGACTATACGGTCACATCCACGCACAACAGAGTACGAGTAATGGTAGTATCCACCACCATTGGCACAGCTGCCCATTGAAATAACCCATCTAGGCTCAGGCATTTGGTCATAAACCCTGCAGATAACAAACGAAGTTCATGTTACACTAAAAAGTATGAGTTGATAATAAAAATAAATACATTATCTAAAACCAAGAATTATGCTCAAATTGCAACATGTACAGTTAAATATGTCCATATACACGTCTCAACAAAAGAAGAGAAAAAATAGGTAATATTGTAACATGTACAGTCCAGGTTTGTATTTAGGGATACCAAGCAATCACTCTCTTTCCTCCATTCCAATAGTTTTGAAATTTTTATGTTCCAGCAAAATAGATAAGTAAATCCAAGCAGATATAAAGCATCCAGCCAGTCCATGCATGTTTACTTGTTATCCTAATATTGTCAGTGTCAGCAAATATAGAGCATGTCTTTTCCAACATCTTTTACTTACCTCTGGTCAAATAAAGAAGCCGTGCTGATCAAAATCAAATGTTATCTGAAAACTTGCCCCAATACCTTTATTTGACCAGAGGGTGTATCAATTTGTTAAGAGTGGTGACGTAAAAGTACTTTGACTCTTGGAGTGTCAAATTTAGATATTGCTTAGACATGGTCCTAAACACTTATGCAGAGAAGTGACTTTGAATGCAATGGTGAACTGGCATCCAACAACGATTCTGGGTTTGCTATAGCACTCCTTTGTTTCAACATCTACACTTCTACTGTCAGTTAGTATTAACAAGCATTGCCAAATCAGTACAAGATTAGAATTTAATTCTCCAAAACTTCTTAGCGCAGAAAAAAAAAATACAAAGGATACAGAAATGAACTAAGTTTATGTTTGAATTTCAATAGTTTGCCATCAACCTGCTAAAGAGAAGGAAAACACGTTCATACTCACACATCCTAGAAAGGCGCAACTCAAACAAAAGGTCTCCTATGCAAATTTATACCAATTTATACCAAGAAAATACAAACGATGATTGGTATGATATGCAAACTAAGGTCACATAGTATAACAATTACTCCAGAAGACAATACATAAACAAGAAAAATGGTGGGTTTGGATTAACAGAAGCTCAGTATTAAGTAAAATCCTTATACAAATAGCCTAACAAGCAAAATGGTTGGTTTGGAACTTTGGTTTAACAGAAGCTCAATATTAAGTAAAAGTATAACCTTTATACAAATAGCAAGCCTATGTGACTGGTTGTCCGCGCCAAGCAAATTGATCGATTGCAATTATCCTCAAAACTTGATATAAATAATCGTTTTCTAGAAGTCTTGCAGATAATGAAGTCTATGTGACTGGTTGTCAAATCAAAGTATCATACCATACTTCAACAATACTATCAACATGGCCTTCTTGGGAGTAAACTGAAAATTCTCCATGTAATGATCTGGGCGCAACATGGTTTCTACAGACCTACAGACCCTATGGCTAATCAGTAATCAAAATCTAATTCTATGGATCCTATTTCTTCTGTGCAAAGATATAAACCTATCGCTTAAAATTCCCCTACCCAGATCCTTTATTTATGAGATCCAAGAATCCCCAAAATCGAAATCCAAAATCGGCCTATTCAGTCGAGATGAGGAATGTGTTACTGACTTGCGGAGGGCTGGAGCCATCTTGTTGGTGAGCGTGCCGGCGACGATCATGCAATCGGACTGGCGCGGCGAGGGGCGGAAGATGACGCCGAAGCGGTCGAAGTCGTAGCGGGACGCGCCGGCGTGCATCATCTCCACCGCGCAGCAGGCGAGCCCGAAGGTCATGGGCCAGATCGAGCCCTTGCGCGCCCAGTTCATCAGGTCGTCCACCTTGGAGACCACGAACTCGGCCGTCTTCGACATCGCCGGCGGGGGCGCGCCCCCGTATGGCGCTGGGGACGTCGGCGAGGCGCCCGCCGCAGCGGCAGCGGAGTACGCCCGCGGGGTGGAGAGGAGGGCCAGCCGCGCGGTGCGCGGGAGCAGCGCCATGGTCGGTCGCTAGGGTTTCCTCACCTCGTGGAGGAGCGGGTGGAAGCGTAGGCCGATTTGGGGATGGCTTCTCGGAGCTCTGAGGACACACGGGGAGGTCGGGAGGTGGCTGACTCCTCGTGGCCGTGGGGAGGTCGGGGCGCGTGTTGTGTGCGCGCCGTGAGTGTGAGTGTGTGACTGGCCCAAGGACCAATAAGTCGGTAGTGTCTTCTATGTACCGGCCCAGGCCCAAGTCCCAGATAATTCGACCCGTCTGCAGAAGAGGAAGCCCAATGTTTTTTTATGAAAAAACGGTTCATTTGACCTCCAGAACTATTGCGTAAGTTTAATTTAGGACTACACATCTTCTAGCAGATTTTTTTTTTGTTGTCTTCCACTTTTTCAGCAAATAAAAAATTGCCCCATCACATGTTATAAAAAAAATACAAAACTAAAATACCATATGATAGCTTCTGGAAGATTTTAATGTTTGTTATCTTCCACTTTCAGAAAAACCAAAATCTAGAATGAAAAACAAAAAATTAAAAAAAGTGACAGCACACGTACATGATACAGCCAATAGGAACAGCTTACAACATACATCACATATCTTTATCTTTACTAGAATGAATCCTGTACCATGAAATCAGGCATCTCATTTAGCCACGTGTCCAATATTTCAAATATGATACATTAATGCTTGGCCAACAAGAAAGAAAAAACACGAAGCCAGAAAATATATGAACATATACAACACATCTAAAATGTGTATATAAAAATTGGACGCTGCTAACACGTGCGCGCGCACGCGTTACCGTTCCAGCGTGCACACTCAGCCGCCAGTGCCCCCCCCGCCGCCCGGCACCGGGGTTCGCCGGAGCTCCGGTGAACCCCCAGGCGCCGGCGGCGACCGCCTCTTCCCTCCCCGTCCCCCTCCCCCTGCCTTCTTCTCCAACTCCGGCGAGCAGCTCCGGCGAGCAGCTCCGGCGAGCTCCCCCCGCCCTAGACTGGCCCAACCGCCCGCCCCGCCCCCTACCCTAAGCCGCCCTTTGCATCCCCGCCGCTTTGTCTTCCCTACCCCCGGCCGGCCGGGCAATCTATACCCCACCGGAGTTGGAGAAGAAGGGGGGCTCGCCGGAACCCTAGCTTGCCACCGGAGGAGGAGGAAGAAGAGGAGGCGGCCCACTTGGAGGGCGGATCCGCCGCCGCCGCCGGGATCCGGCGCGCCGGGCAGCTTCCCATGGCCGACGCAGCATGGATGCGGGGGGCCATGGCCGGCGCGAAGCTCGGCTGTTGAGACGCGGAGCGAAGCTCGGCAGGTGGGCGCGGAGCGAGAGGTGGGCGCGGTAGGGCAGCGCCGCCCTCGCCGGAGGGGAGAGAGAGAGGGAGCAAACACGCTGGGGCAGCGGGCGCGAACGCGAGTGAAGGCGGGGCGGACGCGAGAGAGTAGCCGCCGGGGGAGGCAGGTGTGTGTGCGGACGACGCAGCACGCCTGCACACGCTGCTTTAAGCATTCCCCATAAAAATTTTAATATATGAAATTATGCATCTCATGTGTTATCACAAGTGTGCACAAAGGCAACGTGGGAACTAGCTAGTAGCAGCTAGCTAGCAGGTAGCCTCCGCGGTAGATTCACCGCCGCTATTAGCTCTATCGCCGGCAGCATCAGGGCCTCTCCAATGGTCCTCAAATAGCTAGTCTAGAAGGAGTTTTATTGGCTATCAAGCATCTTTGCAAATAGCTAGCTAGATGAGACATAAAAATAATAAAAAAGTAACGCCTCCATTGGCTGTTAAGGAGAGAGATCAAATAGCTAGCGACTTCCAAATAGCTAGCGACTTCTAAATAGCTAGTCTAGCACAATCTTCTAGAAATAGCTCTCTCACATAACTCTTCACTATAGTGTTTATATTTTTTTTATTTCTATGTCTCATCTAGCTAGCTATTTGAAAAAGATGTCTTGATAGCCAATAGAATTCCTCGTAGACCGGCTATTTGAAGACCATTGAGACGCCCACCGTAGCAGCCGACAGCCCCGCTGCCGCCAGCAACGCCTCAGCTGCCGTTGACAACCTTTGAAAATACAAATTCAAACTGAACCAGACGGAGGCTCCGTGTATCAAACGGAATGATAGCAGCACAACCACCATGGGCCGACGTAAAGAGCCCATTGTTATTTACGCAAACCTGTAGTACACTAAAAGAAGATATGGATCTTAACAAAGATTTGAACCACGCAAAAGTGGAAAGACAACAACATAAAAAATCTGTAGGCAGATATTTAGAAATACCGTTAATTTAATTTTCTTAGTTAGAAAACCAGCATTTTAAACTCAAACTTTTGAAACAGTTCAATTTTTTCCTAGGGCGGTTTTGAAAGTGGTTGCCAGATGTGGCACCACATAACTACATAAGCCATCCTACATAACATCAGGTCTGCCACAAGGGGGACAAATCGGACTTTGCAATAGTTCAGAAGGACAATTAGACTAAAAAATCAAAGAAATATTTTTCAAAATAAATTCAAATTATCTTTCTAGAACAAATACACATTTAAATACTGAAATTTGGTTTATATGGCGGAACATAAATCATACTTGGCGATAGTTCAGAAGTTAGACTTGTTTTCTAGAATACATACACATTTAAATACTAAAATTTGGTTTATTATTAGAAAATTTGTTTTAACTCTGAAGAAATGTGAAGCTAAATCGTGCTCTACTTTTTTCCTTACTTGGAATTATTTGAATCTAATACGGCCTCCTAAATTTCAAATTGTGACAAATATGAAACATAGAACACAGACTACGATAAAATTCTTGCAAACCAAAGCATGGATCACCCTCCTCGATAGTAATGTCTTGGTTAACCATTAAGATATGAGCCGTTTTTACCGTGCTTGGTAATGAATCCCAATGAATCCCAATGAATCCAAAAAATGAAACTTTTGTTAATTTCATTCGTTGGAGGGTAATATGGTCATTTCCCATAGCAATCCCCACCCCCCCCAATCCCCACCCCGGCATCCGCCCCCCTGCCACTCGTGGCTGCCCTCTCATCGAAACCGGCCCGCTCTCCTTCCCTCCCTAAGCGCCGCCGCCGTCGTATCACGGGGGCGGCGGCCGTTGTCGCTTCAGTGCGCCCTTGGCCCCTCGTCGAAACCGCCGTGCTAGGCCCCTCCTCTCGGCGCCGTCGCCGTCGTCATTTAGGGCTGCCGCCTCACCGTCGTCATCAGCGGACGAAATCGGAGCTTCGCGTGGCGCCGTCGCCACCGGCGTGCCCTCGACTCATCGGCTGGGATCCCGTCGATCCTCGGTCGCCGCCCATTGCCGCCACGCACTCGTCTCGGGATCCCGTCGACCCTTCCTCGCCGCCGCAGCCGCCCTGATCTTGCCCTCCATCTCGCCGCCCGGCGTGACACTTTTTATCGTGCCTAGCCCCGAAAGGTAATCATTCCCCTCCTAGCTCTCTGCAGATATTGCATGACTCGATCTACCATGTGATTTGTCTTTCCTGTGCGTACTTTGTGACTTTCTTGATGTAGGAGCTGTAGGTGCTCTGAACTTTGTGACTTTTTTGTCTAGTGATCATACTGCTTGCAAAATTTAGGATGATAATTGAAACAAACGACAGTACATTGTGCCTAAATCAGAAAGCATACAATGCAGAGTTTACCATGTGTATGCAGTAGGTTATTTGTTCTTAGAGTTACATTCCTGGGAATCATCTAATTTTTCTGAATATACATATTGTGTCATAAAACTCTCTATTCATCAACTGAGTAATGGGTAGAATATTCATTATTGTGACTCGTCTGGAAATTCAGAATAGAAAATCATGATGGTGCTAAGAGTTGCAAAAAATTTTTCTACCATATTTGTCAAGAAAAAAAGTGTCTCTGCCATATTGTTTGTCTTAAAGTTAAGATGAAATCCTGACATGATTTAGGTGCTAACCATTAGCCTAAATGCTCTGTGTCATGTGTGTGTACCGTGCAAATGCACGCACTACTCTAGTGGATCTTTCTTGGGTTGTGCTTGACTTGTCTTGAAATAACTGATGATTCTGTCGTCATCTTTGTTTCTGCACTACGTTTCTTGATTTGATTTCAAGGCATAAGGTTCCGACTTCAATTCACCAGAGAGTCTTGATTTTAGTACTCCCTCTATTTATCTCACTTTTCAATTTAGGCATCCTTCTGCTGAGTAGTTTTTGAATGGACGCTTGTATTGTGGTTCTTAACATCTCAATTCTAATTCTGGAAAACATCATATCATGCCATGGATATCATCCCAATATTTTTTTAATGCTCATGCTTACTTTAACATTTTGGTGACTGGTTGGTCCATTAACCTGTGATACAACATGCTCGCAATCTAAATCTTTAGGATAAGATCTTCACTTATTTTATATACTTGTGTCGAAACTTCAAGATTTTCAACCCGAACTTCGGTGATAATCGTACATAATCTGAGGCTCCAGTTTTGAACTCGCTCAAATGGAGAAAATACTTTGTAGTGTTTTTCTAGAGAACTTATTCTTGCATGTGGTCTAGCCGGTTAAATATCAGTCTACTTAATTGTTGAAAACTTGACAAGATCATGGATTAGAGTTTAGTACTACTAGAGCGCATTAATATTACATTCCCTGTTACTGCGCAGACGAGAGAAGATTAGCTCGGTCTAGCTTTACGAATCGATAACTAGGAGTACTAATCGAGACCAACTAGGAGTACTAAACTTAATTCGTTTGATATTGCCGATTGATGAAGGAGGAAATGGCGGGTCATGATTATTTCGTGGAGTACAAACGAAATTGTTACGAAGATGTTTGCTAATGAAGAAGAAGGATATGAGTTTTATAACAGCTATGCCAAGGAAAAAAAGGATTTAGTGTGAGGAGATCCTATTGTGAGTGGGATAATGGTCACAATGAGATGACCCTTCGGACGTTCGTTTGCGGTGCTCAAGGTTTCCGCTTAGAGAAGGAGCTGAATAGGGAGAGTAAGAAGCGGAAGCCGCGAATCTTACTCGTTTTGGATGCCTTGCTAAGCTTATGATTGCACGAGATAGCAACACAGACGCTGGTATGTGAAGGATTTCATTGATGAACACAACCATCCGATGGTTGAACCAAGCCTTGCTTGTCTGCTTCGTTCACATAGAAGAATCAGTGATGATCAGAAAGCTGAGATTTTGGAGATGCGTGGTTTTACGGGATCCGCAAATACCGGATAATGGATTTTATGGACAAAAGATGCGGTGGATATGATATGGTTGGATTTACAATGAGGGACCTGTACAATTTCGCCATCGCAATAAGGTTGAGACGATTTTGCCGGTGGTGATGCTCGAACAAATATTAGTTACTTGACGTAATGCAAGCGTAGAGACCACGATTTCTTTTTCGAATACAAGACTGATGGGAACGAGCATTTGAAGGGACTGCTGTGGTGTGACTCTCAATGTGTGCTTGATTATTCAGCATTTGGTGATGTCGTCGTGTTTGATAGCCCGTACAAAACCAATAGATACAACCTGCCCCTTGTTCCTTTTGTTGGGGTGAATCACCATGGAAGCACGGTTCTGTTTGCATGTGGAATTATTTGTCGAGAGAATATTGAGTCCTATGTGTGGTTGCTTAGGGCATTCTCGATGCCATGGCTCGAAGCATCCGGTTTCCGTGATCACCGATGGAGACCGTGCTATGCGTAAAGCAATTAGGCTTGGTGTGGCCACATTCATCTCATAGGCTATGCATATGGCATATTGAGCAGAACATTGTACGTAATGTGCACGATGATGATGTGAAGGATGAGGTCAGAAATTTCCTTTATGATTGTTGCTCTATAGAAGAGATCGAGAGGAAATGGAAGGAATTCTTGGATAAGCATAACATTACAGATAAGGAATCTTGGCTCTATCCGATGTATGAGATGAGGGAAATCTGGTGTGCGGCGTATCATGCTGACAAGTGCTACTTAGGACCGAGGAGCAACCAGCGGAGTGAGAGCCTGAACTCTAGACTTCAGTTCAATCTAGATCGTAAAATGTCACTGTTAGAGCTGGTACGGCACTTTGACCGCTGCCTTTCACGGCTACGCAGTAATGAAGCACGTCTGGACTTTGAAGCGTATAATTCTTTCCCCGCCTTAGAACCGGATGCTTCAATTATTGAGAAAGAGGTCAAAAATCGTTCACACCAAGAGTTTTTTCCAAGGTTCGATTCAAAGCATTAAAGCAGACCAACAAGTGTAACATGGTTGAGATTGAAGATGAGTATGATATTTTGAAGTATATTGTGAAGAGGGTCGATAAAGAAGGCAAACAATACTTTGTGGAATGTGAGATATGTGTTGATGACAATACTCTGAAGGGAATTTCTTGTTCTTGTCGTAAGTTACAATCGCTTGGAACCCCCTGCTCCCATATCTTCTTTGTATTGGGCAATCGCAAAGAACACGTACTTCCAGACTGCTGTGTTTTGCAAAGGTGGACAAGGTGGGCCAAGAGTGCCTTCCCTACTGTAAGGAAGAGCACAATGTATGACTATTCTGATAGCATACAGAGGTACCGTGAGCTACGCAACATTAGTCACGCCGCATCCTTTGTAGCATCTCAGTCACTTGAAGCATATGACCGGCTGAAACACATTCTTCAAGAGCAAGCTGCTGTGAGACTGCCAAATGGAGGAGACAACAGAGGCAACAGTTATGGTCCGGTGCTGCCACAAGACATGGATGTTGATCATGCAGAGTACAGAAATGTCTTGGATCCCCTGCATGTGCCTGGGAGAGGGGCCCCGAAGAAAAAGTTGAAGACGGTTTCAAATAAGAAGAAATCAAAGAGCAGATGTACCCTGTGTAAGGATGAGGGTCACAATCGGCGAACATGCCCCATGAGAGAAGAGGTACTTAAGAGTATTGTTCATCAAAGAAGGCAAATGGGTGTCTGTGAGGCATGTGTGTAGTTTTGACTAATATTCGTCTTATTTTGTAGGAAGCAAAACTCCCCGAGGATGTGGTAGATACTTGATTTGCAAAGCATCCGCTTGCGGTTGCATAATAGGTACGCTGGGTGCATAACTCATTTCAAACGATGCTTGTGTTGTTAACTCGATTACATAACATGCAAATAAATTTTATGAAACCAAAGATCATTACTGCATACATTTGCTTATTAAATCTCCATGTATTTTTTTTTTTTTTTTTCTCAGTAAACTGAATTCAAAGATAAATTCTTTTGGGGTGCTTAAGTCATCACATAGTTGCTGAAACTAAATCGGCAATAGGAGAGATGGTTTCGAGTTCGGACATAAGTTGTACCTGAGTTGAAAATATATATAGAGAGAGAGTATAATATCTCATGAGCCCAATGACCAATAATACATACCTTTTTTACTTGTTGCATGTTGTACCAGCAAGTGAAGAAACTGAATCTTAGTGGTTGGCCTGCAAAATGATGGTAACAAGAATTTTTCCTCCCATTGCTATTTTGTAATTTTTACTTATGCATATCCCACCATCTAAGATGTAATTTAACATTGCAGATAACAGCAAGTGCGAAGTTCCAAAGACAAAAAAGAGTGACCTGTCTGAAGTTGATTCTGTTTCTTGCATTAGTAGTAGTTCAGCTGTTGGATGGTTAATGGTTTAAAGTTTGAAATTTGGTTTTTACAATATACATCTGTAAGGCATGGTTATATTATGCTTAGCAGTTTTAGGACTTATAGTTCGACTGTGCTTATCTTATGCCATGAGCATCAATATATCATGGTTAAATGGGACTTACAACTTATTCGTTATGTTCGACAACCTTCATGTTTGTTTTGGATTTGGGAGTTGATCGTAATCTTGATCCGATTTGCTAGTGTCTTCCTATAGATTTTCGGTAGAAAACCGCTTGTATTGCTTCATTTTGTTTTTTTTTTTTAATGAATGGCCGTCGGGCTATGCCATTCAGTTTCTGCTATTGTTGCTGCCCAATTAGCTTTCTTTAATATGACAAACTTACTAAAAATGATTACAACCAGTCCTGATATATATGACTCGCTATACTTCCTATGTTTGTAGCAGCTCTGTTCTGTCAGTCCACCAGACGGCATGAACCCCATGCCATCATCTACAAGGACCAGGCTATGATCATATTACTTTGTAGAAAAAGATAGAAAAGAATGAAAGTTTCACTTAGAGAAGAGCTGCATTTTTTGCTTACAAAGATATACCTGCTTGCGTCAATTACATTGATACCTGAATGGAAACTATATGATTGTACCAAAGAAAAACTGCATGTCATTCGTCAATATTAGGTGCTCAATTTGAAGGCCGAGCTGTCGGTGCAATTGGGCCTCACAAGGTTATCTCTGCACTGTAAACTGTCTATGGGATTGATCTTTGTTTAAGCAATACATAGGTTTCTTGAGCTTTCTGCGGGACAGTGGCTGAGATCTCAAGGGATGACCAGTATTTTGCCTCCTACCCTGCTGGAACTAAGCTACTAATAACTGACACTGCAAAGGTGTGGAAACTGAATATACTTCTTGGTAGCAATACATGTCCAGGGAACTCTTGTAATTTGTAAATATTAATGATATGAAAAGGTGTAATTGTGCTATTTTGTTGATTTCCTGTGCCAATTTGCATAAGTAGATATTCTCACTTCATTTGCTTGATTGGTTTTACAGCTTTACAAAAGAACTGCAGTAGGTCTTGTACAAAAAATTGTGTCTTGCTGGAACACTGATTTCAGATTGCGTCAGGCCAAGAAATTGCAAAGGTGGCAAGGATTACTATCTGTCTTGGTTCTAAAGTGTGCATGTTTGCTTTTTTCAGAGAGAGAGAGAACTTTGGGTGTCTGGTAATTATGGCATAGAAAAGAATTTTGCATCATGATAACAAATGGGAAGTTTCCGAATGAGGTCGAACTTTTGGGTCTTGACCTTTTTTCTGACCAATGCTTTACTTATTCTTAATGAAACGGAAAAATCTGCTAGCTGTAGTTAGGGAGATTTGGTCTCAGCTAGCTAAGATAATTAATGGATATATGATGGATGATTTTGAATCTTTAGCTAAAATGTGAATTTGTGATATTAAACATGCCATCCTGTATGTTTACCTATGTTACTCTTTGGGCATTGTAGAAACTGATAAACTCTATTTTTAGTATCCCAGGTGGCACTCGTGACAAGTGTGTTGCACCATTCTCTTGATGGTTAAGCATTGGGTTGTTCTGTGCCCATTGCATTTGGATGAACTGTAGGATTGATTGTCCCAATTGGAGCTGGAGCTACTGGTGGCATGATGGGAAAGGATCCCTTCAAGGAGTGGGGTGACTTGATGGAATGCTTGGACTTCGACCTGGGTGATGGTGGCAACAACGGTTTGATATGCTTTACGAAGGGAAGAAAAAACTGATAAGAGTGCTGCTAGAGACAGTTGAGCTCTGATGGAGTAGCTATCTGATTGTATGTGTTCTGTTTTGCAATGGTGATGTAGGGATGAGATTTCTAGGTTCTAGCTTTGGGTTTAATATGAGGCCTACAACTTTCAGGCTGCTGAGACATCTTTTTGGACCTGGTCAATGTATTTTTCAACATTGTCCTGATTAATGAATAATGCACAAGGGAGATATCACTTCAACTCTAAACGGAGAAATTAAGGTTGTCTTTTCCTTGGGGAAAAGAAATTAAATTTGTTATAGAAATTAAATGCTTTTTTGAAATTGATTTTGTCTAATGTTATGAAGATAGTTTAAACATGGCTTGAAAATGCACAATTTTTTTTAGAAAAAAAAAGGAGAGTTGTGTATTCATAGTACTTCTAATTTGCATATTTGAATAGAACCGTAGCGTTAGAACGGATATTGCAATTAACTAGAATAATCCTTCAAGACCAATTATATCCAAAAAGAAATACCAAAATCCAACAATCCAAAAGATAACAATTCTGACCCAGGATGGGCATCCCTTAGCTAACAAATATGTAATTTTATAAGAAATAATATGCCTAGTGGCTACCGAAGTACTACTCCTCCACATTCATCGCATTTGAGGTTTCGCCTTCATCAACTTCATCATCATACTCATATTGGAACCTTGACTGCATCTCGTCCTGCAATACATGTCCATTTCATGTTACATATTATATTGTTTTGTGCTTGGATCAGTGTTTTTGTTTAGAGGAATGAATACTCACGTCGGGGTGTTGGTCTTCATATTTGCTCACAAGGTAGAGGTGACAAAGCTTTGTCCCCTCTTGAGCATGAGCACGCACCATTTCTTTAACATCTTCTGGTCCGTCAATTAATACCAACCCAGTTGGTGGCTCACTACCATAAACAGGATTGAGGTAATATACCTTTGCATCGTATATGTATCCATGATACTTCAAAGCCTCCATGAATATGGCATACTCAACAGTAGCTGGTGTTGTAATGGCAAACTCTCTCAAATGTGCTCGCTGATCATACTTCTTTAGATCAGGATATAGTTTGTCCATTTTGTGAACCTTAAATCTCATGACCTGATCCTGCATGCACAGATTACACGAATATGGAACATTTGAGCAAAACTAGATGTTACATACACAAATATTAATAAAGATTGCGCATACCGGGTGACAGGTGTTGTCCACTGCCATGCTGAAGTACCACCGTGGCATACAAATCATCCCCTCTGGTACCTAATCCAAACATTATAGGTGTTCAAATTGTTCTATATATAATGCAAAGAAAATATAAATGAACTGAACCATAGTTACCTTGACATCCATATTGCCATTGCCACGGACAGTCTGTTCTTGGATCAAGGGAATCAAGTTCTCAATCAAGGATGTTAGCTTTGAATGGTCATTCTCCCACTCAACCAATTGTGCCATTGCCTCACTATTCAAGGAGTCATATTTTGCTCGCTCCTGTCTGATGTTCTCATCATGTTCTTCACGGGTCTTTTGTAGGACTTTACTTGCTAGAGCACGTTCTTCTGCTATCTTCTTGGCAAATAGAGCACGTTGATCAGATAATGCTTTCTTCAGCTGGGTAATCTGTTCTTTTTCAATTTTTTTGCCAAAATCAGAAAACTCTTTCTGTTGCGTTTTGTCCAGCTGGGCACATTGACGAGATATTAAGTCGTCATTTTCAAAATATTGTTCTTCTTTCTTGATGTCAGCTTTGGTACGGTCTAGCTGTATCTTGCAAATTATATCATCCCGGCACTTTTTAAGTTTGCTAACCTTCTCCTCGGACTCCTTTAGGGACCTCTCAATTTGCTCCATGACACCTAGAGATGTAGCAACAAGAATAATTTGATTCAACAGCCATGGTAATGAACAAATTCATTATTGATTGTAAGAAGGAAAAAAATAGACATATAGCTGCATAGTTACAAATCCAGTAATTATGCAATGTAAGATCAAGCCACTTAGCAAACTCAGGTCATGCAACTAACAAATAGTGACAAATGAGTAACTCAGGAGGCGTTTTTGATTTTATTGATACTAAATGGGGACAATTCGGATAGTACGCGGCTTAGATACTGCTGCAAATTTATTTGGAGAAAAACATTGCATCCAAATGTTTAGAGAAATTGCATCTGTAATTGCACTATGATGACTACAATTTAAAAAATATAAAGAGCAAAATCAAAGAAACGCTGAGGCCCAACTTTCTATCCGCCGGCCCAGCCCACTCGTGGACAAAAATTCCCCATCGCCGGGCGATCTCCGACCAGCAGCGCCTCGGAGCTCACGGTCCAGGCGGAGTCCGCCCGGGCGCGCCGACGCCGCCGGCGCGCGCCCGCTCCCTCGCTACTTCCGGCGTCGGGCGGGCGCCCGCGCCCTCGCCACTTCCCTCCTCACCACCCAGGCCCATGCCGCAGCCACCAGTCGGCAAGAGGAGGAGAAGGAGTATGACGAGCATGAGGAGGAGCACAAGAACGAGCACGATCTCACTGTCGCTGGCGTCGTCGCGGCGGCCGCCGCGTCCAGGCTCCGCCCCACCCCACCACGGCAACGACGGGTCCGTCCTCACCTCTCGTTCTGCCTAATATACCTATCTGCATATGTGGATTTGTTGGTTTCATTCATTCAATCCAGTAGTATTTGCTTGCTGCTCTATTCTCCCCCTAAAGGTGTACGGATTTGTTACCTCGATTGTGAAGGTCGTGTACGGGTTATCGACGCCGGTGACTCGGTGAGGGCGGAGATCAGCGGGGTTGGCGGGCCGAGCGCCGGGCGGCGGCGTTCGAGGTTGGCCGGCTATGGTTAGGGCTCAGGGCTGCTCCTTTAGGGTTCAGAGCTGGCGGCGCGGTGCTCTGGGCATACTCTTTATAGGCGCGGCCGCAATCGCAGGGGAACCTCGAGGGGTGCGCGTACTAGGCAATCGGTAGGCAGTGGTTCCTCCCGGTTGATGCGGCGTCGTGGAAGAATGGGCCGGGGCTGACCGGTGGGCCCTGACTGCCAGCACCTCCTAGAGAGACAAAGGACGCTGACCAGTGGGGTCATGTTGGCAGTTTCTTAGAGACGAAGATAAAATGTTTTTAAGAAACTAAATAAATTAAGAAATTTACTTATGCTAACTCAAATTTGTTGTGCTTTTGTATGTCGTGTTTATTCAAGGTCGAGTTCACTTCCTTTCAAGCTAGGCCTCTGAGTCCCCTTAAGCGCGTGAGAAGAGTGCGAGTTCAGTTTCTATCGTGCTAGGACTATGAATACACTCAGAGGATATATGAGGGTGATCATAAGACTTTCTTATCCTGTTATTAGCCTTTTACTCCACTCAGACGTCATGTGAAACTGGCGCTTACGTTCGTATCATAATAGAGGTAGTGGTTAATTGTTCCAATACGCCTATGAGTGCACTTAAGAGCGTCACAAGAGTACGGGTTTAGTCAAGGTTTCTCTTACCGTTGGTAAACCGGCCGATTTGACCGGTTACCGACCAAACAGGTGCGGATCGGTGTGGTTCGGCACCGGTTCAAACCACTAGGGTTTTTTAAATTTGAAATTTGATTCTGAAAAAAATTCTACAAAAATTCCTAAAAATAGTACATGATTTATAAAATCCAATGGTGTCAAAATTCCTAAAAACGTGCATATTTTTAAATTGGATTCTATAAATCATGTAACCGATTTATACGTGCATATTTTAAATTGATAAAATTAATTCAATTTATAAATGTCTGTGAAATACTAAACACATTTTGAAAATGTAATTTATAAACAACACTATTTTTTCCCAAATTTTAAAAAATAATGTTGGCTTCGTGGGCTTAAGTGGTCTACTTGTGGGCTTACGTAGGGCGCTCACGTTGGCTTCGTGGGCTTTAGTTTCCTTAATTTGCAGCCCACCATCAACTGAGTCGTTTTCAACTTGCCGCCGGAGAAACCGTGATTACAGGATGCTAGTTTCTTTCCTGAATTATAGGATCTCTTTACTTTATTCGTTTCTTTCTCGAGTAGCAAGCCAGCGCGGTAGATGAGGTAAAATCCTATATATCATATACATGCTATCAAAACAAACATGCATACTAACTGAACCCTATGCAGGTCATAAATGCCTTTGCTCATTTGAGCAATGTGGAGAAAGATGAGACAGCTTCATTTATAACAACCTTCGAAGCGCACAAGTTGGCAACAAAGAATCTGGGTGAAGGTGATAGTTTCAAGAAGATAATTGCCAGAAAATGTGAAGGAAGGCATTTGGTATCTAGTTTTTTACTATGAATTTGAAGATCTTGCCTATTTGGATTTCAGCCATGCATTCAGTAGCCTTCAATTAATTTTTGCAGGTTTTTGTTCCACTACATATTAATGGTAACCACTGGTCTCTCCTAGTGCTCAATTTCATAAAGACAGTAAGTACAGATCCTTGAATCTCTAGGAATTCGAGACGAACTCATGGAGTATGAAATGGTAAGTACAAATCCTATGAATATCACATAGCACCTATTGTATATTCAACTAATATTAAGACTCCATCTTCTAGGTGGAAAGTATACAGTCATGCATCGATTGTTCGGTCGACAAAGGCGTGGTTAAATTTCCTACACCAATTAACTTGCGTTTATGGGAAATAGTGCCCTACCATCATAGCATACCACGGCAACAAGACGGGTAACCCTTTTTCCAATTTATATTAATTGTACTACAATTGCTTTACTTATGTTTATGGTCCGTTGCAGTCATTCATGTGGAGCATTTATATTAAAATATATGCTAGCATGGGACGGAGAAAAAATGGCTGATGATTTTACAAGTGTGAGTGTTATAATTATTTTAATTTACAAATTGCTACTGATTGAAACAAAACCTACTACGTGACATGCTCAATTTTTTCCGTCTATAGGCGCAAATGGAAAGTTTTAAATATAGAATATGTACCAGGCTGCTCCATTCGGAACGCAACCTAAAACAACTGCACTCGTACCAAAAACCGCTGACGGTAAGTCCTTTTAGTAGTGCATATCAAAGTCTTTTAGTTAGGACAATATGTTTATGACTGCACGAAATAAGCGGATGGATCTATTTTTTTTATGATAATTAGGTAGAAGAGTACTTTGAGAATAATCCGGAAGAACAAGACACCGACGAACAACAGAACGATGACGTTGTGCAGCTGCCATCAACGGTAACTCCAATAACCGTTCCAGCTAGCACCGAAGTTGCTCCAGCATCCTCTGTGCCCAACCCCAAAAAAAAAAGAGGAAGAAAAGCATCGCAGGAAGGGAATACAGAATCAGGAGGAGGGCAAGAAAATATACCATCAGCATCCGGAGGTACACAGAAGAGAGGTCGAGGACGACCGAGAAAGATTGCCCAAGATCTTGCTGACAAAAAATCGGTGGTCGAGCAATTCAAGACTGAAAATCTAATTAAACGAGTCAAAAGAACAATCACTCCAGGAATATTAACCCGTAGCCCTTACTCAAAATAGAGTATAGAGCCTCCTATGACATGTTTATTTCTATATCCAATTTTTATACTATTGAAGGATGAACGTTGCTTGAGCTTTTTGGTCTAATATGTCATGTTGCTCTATCTATATCCAATTTTTATCTCTCCATGACATGTTTCACTGAAACATAGTTATCTCTTACTGCCTGCATTAATTGTTTTTTCAGTAGTTAACAATCAATGCTACTCCCTATACATATAGGCGTATTATTTCACAAATCTAAGACAAAAAAAAAATGAAGACTAAAGAACACAGGTCAACCAGACGGGCCTGTGGGGGACTTCCACTAGAACAGAACCGCGTGCGACGAAGTGGGCCGGCCCAATACGTGGTCGACTTTGGCTATTCAGCAAAACTGCGTCACCCACATATATTTAGCACCACCTCGCCAACTCTGTGTTGGCGAACACAGCTTAAATACCGAAGTTGGCGAGGTCGGTCGAGCTCCATCTTACAGACTACATGATCACAACGCTATGGGTCCTGTTTGGGCCGTTCGGCTCTTTGCTGGGCTCCTCCCGGGGTAGATCCTGGTTGTGGATCCCTTGTGTGGATGAGCCTAGCAAGGTTGCTGGGCTCCCCTTAACAGGACCATTATTTTTTTATTTTGTATTTACTAATTTTTTGCATTGAACATTCCAATGGATCTCTTTTTATTTTTAAGTTCACCGTTCCAATGGTTTCGGCAAGCACTTTTGACACTTTTGAATTGAACATTATAATGGATTTGTTAATCAATGTATACTTTGCACAAATTGACTAAGTGGAGTCCTTCTCCTGTCACGATATGATCTCAATCTAAATTGTCGTGTTCGTCTCTATTGAGTCATAGGCTACACATGAAACAAAATAAATCGATCACTTTCGCGTATCGTCGGTCTCACGTGCCGTCGGAGTGGAAGAATAGGCTAATAACAGTACAAGAAAGTCAATCAATCACCCTCATGTGCCATCTAAGTGCAAATAGGCCCAACAACTGATATAAAGCATGACAAGAATCATTAACATGACAAGAACTTAATTTTACTTTATAGAGCATATCATTCAGTTCACAACAAATTTTAGTTTGCATTTTTAAGAGTTTCCGACAAGTTTCTATGAATTTACAAATAAATTGCATCATTTAATTAGTTTGTGAACACATTTGCTGAATCCCCGTTTAAATTATTGTAAACACATCCCCGCAGCCCAGCAACCCTTCTTAGCCCATCTGCGGCCCGTTCCCCTACTCGCTTCTACGCGTGCCCTCCCAGTCCGCTAGGCCCAACACTCGTGTATCCACCAACACTCACACACAGAGGTTTAGCACCACCTCGCCAATTCAGTGATGGGTTACACACCTTAAAATCCCAAGTGAGGAAAGGCAACCGAACTCGTAAATACACAAGACCGTCTGATCCATTGCGTTCTCATGGACCTGTTTGGGCCTTCCGAAACTTTGTCCGGCTCCCTCCGGTGTTGAGCCTTGTTGGATCCACTGTGGGGTTGAGCTTGGCAGGTTTGATTTTTTTTTTTACTTTTAATTTCAACATTGCAATATATTTATTTTTTTAATTCAACATTGCAATGGCCTTTTCATTTTTGAATTCAACATTTCAATGTCACGGGATCAAATGGTCTGCTCGGCTATACATTTGGAAACTACGTACCTTTTTTTTTGGGATCATTTGGAAACTACCAGGAATCAATCATTTGCATATTTATAGGAACGTGGTGGTTATTGGTGCTCTTCATTTGGAAACTCCCCGGCGCCTCCATAATTATAGGATCGAGTACCACAGCAACCTCCTCCGCCTCTACATTCTTGATCTCCCCTCCTCATCCTCCGCCGCCACCGCCGTCCGAGATGACCATGAAAAGAGAATACGTCACCAAGCGTTTCCGCCTCTCCGCCGTGAAGAAGATGAAGGAAGCCTCCTCCTTCAAGGCGACGACCTCGGCCTTGAAGATCACCAAAGGCGACGTCAAAAACCCTCTCGTCTCCCTCGACTTGTGTACCAACTGCAAGAACGGAGGTTCACCCTGCCTGTGCGACTCGGATTTAACTTCCGACACCGTGCCACCCATACACCAGGTACGTAAGCATATACTCTAGATCCGCTGCCACCCCTAGCACCTCCCTAGTCCGTCCCCTAGCCGCCTCGCCTGACACATAGGTCGGCCTGGTCGACATCCGGCATCGATCTCGATCAGGGAGTGCCGTCGGATGCGTCGTACAAATGTTAATGTCATGTTCTTTAAATTTTCATTTTTACTCTTTATTGTAGATTATGTTCAATTATGTGAGATGGTTTCTAAATCTGCTATCTATCTTTTCAGTGTCTTGAGAAACTCGAATTCCTCAAACAGATGGTGGACTATGAATTTTGGAAACACAAATCTCAGATAAAGGAAGTAAAAAAGATCGTGGCTGCCATGTCTAGCCAGATCGAGAGCCTCACACAGTTGGTTCACACTATGGCTGGGCAGATCAATAAGATGGCAAAGAAGGTTGATGCCATTGGTGAGCAGATCAATGGGCTCAAAAAAGACGGTGGACAAGTGATGTTTTAGGGAGCTACTATTTTTATGCAGTGATTAGTTTTGTTCCTCTATCATTTAAGATTAGTTTCCAACTTCAATCTAATTTCCTTGTCGCTATGTTCTAGTTCAGAACTTTTTGTAAACATCGTTTATTTTAAGATGCCAATCATTACCTCCCCGACTTCATCACGAATTCTATTAGCACCATCTGATTTCAGCTTGAGAAAGGCGTGGTTAAATTTCCTACTCTTTTTATTTTGGGTCCAAGGCTCCATCTGAATTCAGCTTGACAAAGCCCTGTGCATGTTTCTGCCAATGACGCGCCTGTCTGAAATCTAACAACACAGCCGGCTGAGCTGTTTTCTAAAACTTATCAGAGAGCGATGCAGGAATATATAAAAAACCACACATAGATTATCAAACTAGAAACATATACATGTGTTTTTGCTTACAAAAAGAAAAAAATCAACAGTTCTAATAGCACCATACTGCTTTAGGTAATCAACCAGAGCTTTATTCCTGTCTAGTGATGGTTCAGTCCAATATAGCTGAAAGTTAATCAAGAATCTGTGAGTCTCCCCTTATATGCATAGCTACATGATGGAATTGCAGCAATGAACAGACCATCACAGTGATACTTTGAATTGACTTTCTTTTCTTATACAGAACAAGGACTAAGCATCCACGAAACAATAAAGCACTTGTGTAGCTTTAAGCATCAGACTGTCAGGGTAAAAATCCCCATCAACAGAGTACCCTGACATGCCAGGATCAAGCTCTTGCACAAGACTTCCTTGGTATTACCTGAGGACTTTGCGCTGCTGCAAAATTTTTCCTTTCCTGCTATATTGAACCTGCTGCCTCTGTTGTCGGACAGGTGCCAGAGAGTCCATATACCGGTTATGAAAACAACTTGCTAATGTGTGTACATATATATGTACTATCTGCAAATAAACTATGTACTATCTGCAAATAAACTAAGTGCAAATTCAGCCTGCATGCTTGCCCTCTAGTGATTGGTCCAAGCATTCAATGTATCATTCGAGCTGAGTGCAAGTTCATGTTCAGAATGTCTCGGCTCCTTTTTCTATCACTAAGCTTATCCTACCAAGCCCCAGAATATCAACTCACAGTTGTACTCATCATTTTCACATAAATCACTGAAAAACAGCCTCGCCATCAGTAGCACCGCTCGAGGTGTGATCTGAAAGGTCCAAGAAAACAGCTGGTTTCATCAGTAATAGTTGAGGCAGATCAGTAAACGTAGTACTATATGATACAACATAACAACAGTGTGGCAATGCAATTTGCTACAGATCAAAACATGAACAAGAACTTTGCATCATCAATGACCTATTCATCAATTTCAGAGAACAATCAATCAATGTCAGATAAGAACTCACATGGCGATGCTCCGGGGCCGAGCTAAACGCTCCATGGGCAGCGTCTTAGACGACAGGCATGGCGTTTTTGAGGTGATGGAGCCGCGTGACGAGGGTGAGGATGGACGAGCCAACGAGGATGGAGGATGCAGGATCTACGCCATGATGGCCCCCAAGAGGATCCAGGATCAACGCCATGATGGACGGTGAGTCCGGACTATCAAGGCAATGAGAACGGGTCGGAGACGGTCGCGTCGAGTTTGGCGGTGAGGGAACAGATGCGGCGACGGCCGGACGGGCGGCGAGCCCATCCGGCGACGGCCGGACGGCGGCGAGCCCATCCGGCGACGGCCGGGCAACGGCGCACTTACCTGATAACGGGTGGAACCCTAGAAGCAAATTTTTAAATCATAAGAAGAATATAATCATGTAACTTAACTATAGTACTTGAATCGTACACTCCAACTATATCACTCCAAACATTATTTTTACAATTATCAATTTACCCATTTACCCTTGCTTAAAAAAAAGAACTACGAAAAAGGAATTACCATTCCTCAATTTGGAGTTTTAATCCTCTCGATTTCGGAAGCGATGGGAAGCGTTGTGTGCACTTGGCCCCACCGGCCATAGACACACCAATCGCTTCCCATCGCTTCCGACTCATCGCTTCTCATCGCTTAATGCCTTCGTAGCCGTCCGATCGTGCGACGTGAGCCGTCCATATTTCCCCCAACTATTGTAAAAAATTTCTTAAGATATATATGAAAAAAATCCAAATAAAACATATGATTCAAACTCTGATTGATATGCAACATGGATCATCTGGTTAAATTTGTAGCACCATTGTCTTGTTCAGGGGACATTAGACATGTACATTGGACAAACATCAACCTAGAGGATGCAAGTCGGAAGGTTTACAACCCACAGATTATTCGAGATACACGGTTTCTATCCCCTTTTATCCTCGGGCATGCGAGATCACCGCCGGTGGTGATGGGCTGCAACGTGCTCATGCTACCATAGGGATTGGCAGTACTGCTGGTGGCTAAGGCAACGGGGGATGACATCACGGAGCCCCCAAAGTTGTATGCGGCCAACGGTGTTGCGCAGGGTGCGCGCATTGCATTGGTGCTTGGCAACCATGAGTGAGGAGTGAGGACGAGGGCCCTGCCTCTCCCTTCCTCGAGGCAGTCAACGACATGTTCCTATAGGCCTGTAGCTGAACTCGACGGCACAGGTGTGTGGGAGGTCATGGCCATGGTGGAAGGTGAGGAAGAACTCATCGAGCACCTTATCCGTGGTGTGGTGGAGTTCCATGACAAAGCTTGTGCGGCCCAAAACGGCGCCCCTGATGCAACATATACAGTACAACACAAACCACCAAATGTTAGCTCCACGAGGGGGAAGATGAGCTAAATAGTCTCAAACCAACGTACAACCAACCTGTAAGAGCTTTTTGGTACGGTTTTCTATGGGTTGGTTTTATGGGGTTTCATCGAGTTGGACCGGACCACGTACATGGCTAGAGGACATTGTGACAATGTCAGGTGTTCATTGGACCATCAGCAGTAGCTAGTATGCAACTTCTTAACCTCTCGATCCAACTTCTGCAAATTGACAGGCAATATCCTGATGGGCGCAACCAGTTCTTTATTCGTGGTTTCCATTGTAGATTTGTTGTACATGGCCCAATTGCACATGATTCAACACGAAGACAATTTGGCCAGGCTCGAGACATTGGACTCATGTGTTTCCTAAAACATGCTCTAGATTATGGTGCCTATCTCCAAAAAGAAATATAGAGCATGATCTTAGAAAACTATGAAATTAAATTATGAAGTTTTTTTGGGTTTTCTAGAGAACATTAACGACACTTGCCTCAGTTAATGGGATTAACAGAGACACCGTTAATAGATTAATCAAGGCAGGAAAAGCAACCATTCCAGTTAATCCACATTAACCGAGGCCTTCTATTCGAGCGGCTATTTTGTCTGCCTTAGTTAAGCAAAAACGACTAGCTCGATTAAGATTTCTATAGTAGTGGGTGTGGTGGTGTTTACTGGGGCAAGTTGGTTTGATGCGGTATGTGTTGAAGTCCTAATCCAACAACGACCAATCGTTGCCTATAGTTATTATATATTGTTATCTTGTTTTTTTCTCTTGACCATTTTACGAGTTTGTTGTCCTTGTATTTACCCAGTTTGGATCTCTTATTTTTAATATAATCAGTAGCTCTCCTATTTGATTTTTTAAAAAATTAAAAAATAAATATCTTAGAACATGGGAACCTATTAGCATATATGCAATTCTGGATGGCACGTTGAGCGCGCGCTTATTACATAATCCCTCGAAGCCAACATATGCTCATGTGCAATAATGGAGATAGTTTAGTACAAGTGCAGGGATCAGAAAGGGTCACGAGCTAACTCTTGAAGTCAACATATGCGCTACTGTGCAGGAATGGAGATAGTTTAGCATAAGAGCAGGAATCAGAAAGGATCACGACGAGCTAATTCTATACTCCTTCATATCTAGTAAAATATGTAGATGTGATCTTGCGCAAAGTTCTTTAAGGATGTTTGGATTTCTTTATGGTCATTTATGTATACATTTTTAAATACAATAATGGAATAGATCTCCACAGAGGAATTAATCTAAAGCCGTTCCAATAATATTGACCAATCTTATTAACAAACAATGGCCATGCATTGGGAGGGAAATTTGCTTAAACTAGAAGAATTTCCCACACGGGAATTAGTGATGAATTTTCCACGCATTGCTCTGGGACATAATGATGAATTTCTCTCATATTGTTATTATGTAGCACATAGTATTCACAACTTTTTAAGTATAATTTGGAAGCGTAACCATCTAACTTTTTTTTACAACTAAAAAAGCAATATTCATGCAAAAAGACCGAGTACTATAATGGTGACGATATGGATTAGCTGTGAGATTAGATAAAATAGGTAGTGGGTATTACTTTTATAAGAGATAGAGAGAGATATATAAATATTGCATGCAATGGCTCATATCCAAGAGTTTGCCAAAATTCACTTGGCAAATCTTGTGATTTGGCAACTCTCTAAAATGTATGGCAAGTAAAAAAAAGTCTCTCTTCAATAGTTTGACATAATTCATTTGCCAAATCCATATCAAACTTACATCAGGAACTCTGAGACAGAAATAAAACTATGTTTATATCCTTCCACCTCTTGAAAACTTACATCAGGAACTCCGAGGCTAAAACAAAATTATGTTTATGCCCCTCCACCTCTTCTAATACGGACGGATCCGCTTGAAAGTCTAGAGCGCATATATCTTGTGCCAGTCGAGTCGAGCGCGATATATGCACACGCAAAGGCTCTTTTTCTTAACTTGGGATAAATAACAACCTGGGATGGAAAACTGTTGGAGAAAGTTTTTTCTATTTTTACCAAAAATAAAGATGACAATATAGGATGAGGAACTGTTGAAGTTACTCTAAATTGTTGCATGCAAAATCTGACAACCGATCCACGATAATGTTGACGATCGACCAACTCTATTAGTAATGTTTCAAAAAAATCTATTAGTAACACAGTAGCTGTCCATTTATTATTATTTGTGAACCCGTTGAGCGCGCGGTTATTTCATAATCTCGTGAAGGCAACCGCGGGTGCCACACACATGGTGATGGATGCATACATTGTAGTACAGTATGGGCGCGTTTGGTAGCCTGGATGTGCCCCGGCCTAGCTCCTCTGATGCATTTCCCTCGTGTTTGGTTCGCTGCATGATCCTTTGAGCCTGTCTCTGCTGATGCAAAAGCTCCCTCCCAGCCAGGCTCGCCAGAAACGCAGCTGGACTTCGTTTCCCCTCAACCTGGCTGGAGCCGTGCGTCGGGCACATGCAAGTTGCACGCGTGAGAGCAGGCGTACACGTGAACCGTCCAACCAAACACCGTCGCTGTGTTTCTCGACTGAACCGAAACGGGAACCAAACAAACGCAAAGAAACGCAGCTGCATGATCTCAGCCTGGGGGAGAAGAGACAGGCTGTGTAGACACGAGCCAGGCCGAGCTCATCATGGAACCAATCACGCCCTATATGATTGTGACTGGAGTGACTGGTGCAGTGGCACCATGTGGATGCATATGTTGGTCCAAGAGGGGAGCGAGCTGACCGAGGAATCAGAAAGGAACTTGGAGCATCTTAGCACGTTCAGGACCAGGCAAAGCACGTACAAGCTGCCTATAAATGGAACGGACACTGCTCCCATGGTTCTACCAAGCACAACAAGCTCATCATCTCATCCTTCTATCACTTAATCCCTTCCGGCCATCTCCTCCTTTGCTCCTCCGCTCCGGCGGCTAAGAGTCCATTACGCCGCCACCACCGCCACCAATGGCTTGTGCTCTCAGGATCGCCGCCGCCACCGCGGCCGTCGTCTGCCTCTTGCTAGTCCTCGGCGTGGGACAGCCGGCTGCGGCTTTCCCGTTCACGCCATGCAAAGATTGCCTCAAGGAGTGCGGCATGCACTACGGAAACTCGAATACTTACGTGGGTGATGATTTTTTCTGTGTGTTTTTTTTTTAGATACGCACAGAAAAAATCTTAATTATTCTGTGGGTTTCGAAATATCCCCACAGAAAAATAAGAAAACACACAGAATAATTATATAATTTTTTTTTCTGTGAGTGACAACATACACACGAGAAAAAATTATATACTCACGAGAAAAATACTACGCACACACGTAAAAAATTTCAATTATTCTTGTGTGTTTTCTATATAACGCACACAAAAAAAAAAAACACACACATTGTTGTGTTCTTACGCTATTATTTTGGTCATCTTTTCATGTGACTTTATTTTATCAATTCAACTCTAAATTTCCAAAAATGACAACTTCAAACAACATTTTGAAAGAGTAAATGACTTCAATTGAAAGGGCAACTTCTTGAATCTCACACAGACTTTATGAAACCATATGTGAGACTTGTGGATCTAGAACTACACTTTACTAACACTTTGTCAAATGCAAAAATAGCCTATGTATTAAATATAGATCTTGATGAGTGGGCCAATCTTTATATTCATGACTTTTTGAGTTGAGACCATCTAGAGTTTTGAAAACTAGTCTGTAGCTATCAAAATATGAAAATTCAAAATTTGAACCATTCAAAATTTGTCAAATGAGATATTGACCATTACAATAAATGTAGACCTTGATGAGTTTAGCAAACTTGGTATTCATGATTTTTGTATTTGAGACATTTTAGGGCCTCAAATGCTAGAGTCTAAGTGTCATTTTTTTTAAAATCCAAGATTTGACTCAGTAAGAAAAATATTTTTTTGTGTGTATTCGTATTTTTCTGTGTGTTTTTGCACACACAGAAGAATGGGAGTTTCCAGTAGTGATGGCATGCCAAAGGTACAGAGCTGTTCTGCAACGAGGTGTGCTACCAGCAGGCAAGACCAAGTCCAGGCCTGCGGGAATGTGACGACTACTGCCAGCACACCCCCGCCTGCCGGAACTGCCTGGACACGACCTTCCCGGCGTGCGGACCCCTCTGCGCGAAAGGTTGCGGTGGAGGCGGCCTCTGCCCCCCGAAATGAGCTCATCGCTCGTCGAGCGCCTTGCGCATGCATCCAGCGTGTGCATGCAAATCGCCTAATTACTAATGCCCCGTTCGCCTCTCGCTCGCTCGTTTCAGCCCTTTCCTTTCCTTGGAGTGTGAATTGGCCAACAACACATATCATACCGTCTTTGCATTATATTATATCGTTCGTACGTCCCGCTTATAATTACTGCTACGTGTACGTGTTTGTGTGTGTGTTTTTTCATGCCTGTCTCGGGCTCTCGCGGCGCACCGCCTCCCTCGCTCTGCACTGTATGTAACCCTTGCAGGCTTTTACGCCTTCTCAATCAAGAATAAATGCAACTATATTTCATGTGTGCAACGCGTAGTTATTTCTGTTAACCATGCGTATGTGTTGTTTCTACATTTCTTAATGTTGGTAAAAAATGATTTACACCGTCGGTTCTTTGTTGTCGACCAGCGGTAATTGACTGCACCCGAAAACTTGGTCGCAAAGCTGGCATTCCCTAGCAAACAGAAGTTTATGGCATGTTTGGTTCTCATCTATGGACAGCCAGGCCTGCATCTCGGAGCCAGGCACCGGCGAGCATGGCTGGTTGCATGCAGCCTCGGCTGTTTGGCTTAGTATCGCATGCAGGTGCCTGCATGCAAGCGCAGATGATTGGTTTGCATGTTTCTCCATTACCTCGTGCACGCACCCACTCATATGCATACACAAGTTGTGCCCGCGCCAGCCAGGCTCGGCGGAAATAGATTCCAAATGCGTTTCCTGGGAGAGCCAGGCTCCGAGGAGCTCCTCGCACGCGCGGAACCAGGCCTGTAGCCTCGCACAAGCATCCAAACAGCGTTAGCCTATATCTGTGGAGCCTGGCTGGCCTTCATCATGGCAGCCAAACAAGCCCTTATGTTCCAAGAAGAGGCAAATGCCACTGGAGAAATGCTATATCACAACATCTCTGAGAGAAAATTACTTGCAACAATTAGCATGAATGAATCAAAATTCCTATTTTAGACTCCAAAGTTTCCCATGGCATTTTCTGCACTTCAATTTGCTCAGTTTTTCGACACCCAAGTTCTTCAAACTCGATTCTAAAGCTGAATCACAAGCTTCGCTTCACCATAAATTAAAGGAGAACATGCTTGACTAATTCACTCCATCGACTACAGCTGCACTGCATCTCTTAGCACACGCCACGTGGGCACACAAAGACAAGATTAACTGCAAAATTATCAGTATATACCTGTATATTTCTAAGCATTGCTGTTAGCATTCAGCTTGGACCAGTTGGTGTGCTAATTTAGATAGTAGTGGAGGAACAAATAAACTATGGGTTAACAAGAGCATGACTGTATACAACAGCCTTTGAAGCATGTTCTTGTGCGTGGTTCACACGGTTTGTGTCCTCACCTGCGCCCAAATCAAGCAGCGGCAACCGCAACATCAGTAGAGATGAATGCGTGCGTCCCACACGTGGATCCACACGTACGTGGATTAGAAGTTCAGGACGCCTTCACCTTGGATCTGTGAGGAGAGAGAGGGAGAGTTTTTTTCTTAACAACAAGATGGAGAGTTGAAGTAGCACAAAAACATTCACATGGAAATTCTATAAAAAGTTAAATGCACCAAAGGTCCCATCTCCTGGAACACCAACCTGCCCCCACTTGACATGGTGATTGAAGCTAGAACTTCCTTTAGAAATCCATTTTTCAGGGAAATATTTATTACAACCGCTGGGTAATATGGACTACTCGAAACAAAGTTATCTTTAATCATGGACAAGTTAACCTTAACATATGGAAAAAAGATTTCAAAGAAGAGCTCGGTCTGATTTGCACCAAGACTAAAGCAAGCAGCAAGGACTATCAATGTTTGGAAAGATAGTTATCACGTATAGAGCTCCTTTTTCTTTGGGCATTGTTGCCTTGTAACTTTTGCTTTGCCTTTTTTTCTTTTCTGCCATTGTACTTTACCCATTCTTCCATTTAACTGAAAAGAAAAAAATAGGTAGGGAATTTTCCTAAGGGTCTGTTTGGATGTAGATATTGAGAGAGCTGGAATTGAATTGGGTTCAATACCAAAGCAGCCATCATATTGAAATAGCCACAATTCAAATATTATTGTTTGGATGACCATTGAATTGGCTTTTGGAATCCTAGAAAGTATCTCAAATCCGTTTCTTGTTTGGATGCAAAAACATGGAATTGAAACGCTGGGGAAGCTTGACCCTGTCCATGGTAAGCGGAGGTTGGCAGCGGCCACCGGGATAGACCAAGGCAGGATGAGCACGACCCTCGCCATAGCGGGGGATCCCGACAACCGTGGCCCTGGGTAACTCGACCGGCCATGGGGAAGAAAGGGGCACCGATGGGGGAGCTAGACCGGACATGGCAGATCTCGGCAGCCGGCAGAAGATGGGGACGAAGGGGGCGCCGATGGGGAAGCTCGACCGGCCATGGGGAAGAAGAGGGTGCCGATTGGGGGATCTTAGCACCGGCCGCCGATGGGGGGTCCCTGGCTCTGGCCAGCTGCCTGCACGAGCGCTGGCGCCGCCGCTCGCCTCATGTGAGCTCACGTCCTGCTCACCATCGTCCTCGTTGCTGGGAAGTGGGCAGAAGCGGCGCTGGGCATGGTGCCACACCTTGCCGGAGCGGGAGAAGATGGGAGGAAGGAGCTCTGCGGCGAGGCGGCAGATGGGCTGGTGCGCGAGGGGAAGCAGGTATCCGGCGCGGGGGCGGAGGGGCTGGTGCACGAGGGGAAGGACGTCTCTGATGAAGGTGCGGCGACTCGTATCTTTTATCGCATGGGGGAAGAAAGCTGCGATTCAGTTGAATACGGAGGAGGTGGAGGCCTCGGTATTATGGGCAGGGTCTAGTAGGCGGATCCAATGCTGTGTGGTATTGGACCTCGTTTCCACCTGTGAATTCCAAGACCATCCAAACAATGGAATTGGGGATATCCAATGCCAATGCCAAATCCTAGGCCTCATACCAACATCTAAATGGACTGTAACGGATCCGTTAAAATAAACTTGTGAGAAGATTTCATTTAAGCCCATCAACTTAGAAAGTGACTTTTTAGGTTCACAAACTTTGTATAACATCTCACTTAGGTCTCTATATCCATCAATGTAGACTTCTCATACTGATGTAGCTTGCTGATTTGTCCATTTAAAACATCTATTGATCTTTCATTTCATCAAACACATTGTGGGAGAATGAGCAAACACGGCCTCCCCGCCAATGCGGGCACACGAGCGAGCCGCCTTGGGCATAGGGTCATGGGAGAGAGTTGTTGCGGTAGCGAGGAAGAATGAGTAGGCCACCCCACCGTGCGGGTGCACGCAAGCAGGCCGCCACGCCCACGAGGGCTGGCGGGCGAACACCGTGTTCATTAGGGCACGCAAGCTACAAGTAGGCCACCATAGCCATGTACATGGGCAAGCGCCTCCATCGCCGCTGCCACGTCCATGTCCATGCCGCACATCCCGCCAGGGACGAGGATGTTTTGTTGTAACCCCTTGATGGGAAGGGGGGTGGGGGGCATGGCTGTGGTGGCCTGCTCGCCGCCATCAAGGCAGCGGTGGCAACGGGCGCCTGCGTCAGGCGCCGTGTGGCCACAAACAGTCCTGCTTCAGCGTGCTGTGCGCCCGGTTGGCAGCGGACGGCAGCGGCTTGCTCACGTGCCCGCATCATAGGAGGTGGTGCCTGCTCGCATGTCCACAAGGTGTTTGATGAGATGAAAGTCAACAACTGACAATTAAATAGACCATGTCAGCACGAGGAAGCCCACGTTGAGGACTATGGACCTAAGTGATACGTTATTATGGACACAAAAAAACCACTTTCTAAGTTGATTGTCTAATCACAAGTTAAAGGACCTCTAGTCATAGAAAAAAAGTTAATGGACCTTTGATGTATTTAACTCTTCTATAAACATCTCTAAGCATGCTTCCTTTTTTTTAAGAAAAAAATGGCACGGAGTTTAACCAGCCAACGAGCGGGCGGTGGCTCAGTTGTTCAAAGCAGCCACGTTCTCGGTGATTGGAGATGGCCGGTCTACGTTTTTCTGGACGGACAGATGGGTTCAGGGTAGGGCCATTTAGCAGGTCACGCCGGCTCTTATAACTCTGCGGTTTCTGGCCTTTTTTTTTGCGTCTCTCTGCGGTTTCTGGTCTACAGGAAGAAGGGCGTACGCGGATGCTTTGCCACAGCGTGCTTGGGTGTGTCGTATCTCCGACGCGCTCACTCTTCAAGTCCTCTTGGAATGCCTGCAAGTATGGGATTGGGAACTCTTGGAAGATATTCAGTTGGTGCCTGAGACTCCAGACAACTTCCAATGGAAATTTGCAGGAGATCACAGTTATTCTGCAGCATCAGCTTATGGTGCTGTGTTCTTGGGATCATCCCGGCGACCAGGCCTCTTGGCGAAAAGAGATTTGGAAGACCGAAGCACCTCCAAAGACAAAATTCTTCCTCTGATTTGGTATGCATGGGCGCTGCTGAACTTCAAACAGAAGGTTCAGACATGGACGACTGACGAATGCATCTTTTATGTTCAAAGGGTTCAGAAACCATGGACCACTTGCTTAGTGGTCGCGTCTATATTCAAGAAGTTTGGTCTATCATCCTACGCAGGCTACACTTGGATGATGTCGTTCTCCTCCAAGATGACCATGCTTTGGGCTGGTGACTGCAGATTCGGTGTGGGAGGACCATAATGCTAGAACCTTTCGGCAGGTGTCGGTAACACCTCTGCAGCTCACCGTTCATATCATAGATAAAGCATCAGAATGGTGCTTGGCCGAGTACAAACAGCTGAGGTCCCTGCAACAGCTTCTCTGATGCTCCTCTTCTTCTGTTGGTTTCTTCCATGCTGCAAGTTTGTCTCAATCTAACTACTGGGTTACAACGGTCTGTAATCAAACGATTACTGGGCCTTTTGCGTTTCTGTAACACTCATTTTCCTCTTAATGAAATGCATGCCGTCGGCATGGTCACGGGAAAAAAAAAAAAACAGAGTTTAGCTCTGCATTTTAGGTGCCCCCGCCTTACATGTTTCACCTCAAGGCACAAGCTCAGGAATATCTAGAACGAAATTATCTAAAACCAGCAGATCATCCTGCCCAACACGTTCAACGGCACTTGACATAGCATTGTTGTCTACATCCAGCTCTTGCTCGTGCCCTTGAACACAGTCGCATTTCTGCGACCAAAATGCTGAGCAGCCAATAGTTCCAACCTGATGATGAACTCTCCTGATTGTACCACGTTAACAGAGGAGGCGATTAAATGTACAAATCAGTTCTCACCTAGCAGAGTAACCGTGCTCAGGGTCCCAAGATAGGTTTTTGACGCCCAGGAGGTAACCGCGAATTTTGACAGAAAAATACTAAATTGCAAAAGAATTCGGTGTATCCAACGATGTGGGATAGTAGTGGGAGTCCTGGAATCCGTGACTCCCGTTCAGTTCAATTGCTTTCACGCGGATCGCGGATATGTCAGAGCATATCCTAGGAATATGTACTACCTGAAAACGCAGATCCGCGGCGAATGTCTCTTTCAGTTTCACGGGGTATATGATGCGTGACAGGTTAACTGTCTTTTGTGGCGCGCAACAAGCTGCTTGGAGGTCGGTGCGGACAGACTCCCTAGTGCTGCTAGTGCGATTCGAAACAAGACCAATTTGAATTGCAACTAAATTTGAATGAATTTCGCATCGCTAATTGAGTTAAATGTGGCTGCAAACTCTACTACCCTGTTTAACAGCGAATTAAGCACGCGCATGGATTTTCGCTTCTCGAAATGGATTTCATCCATTAATTTTATCATTTTGTAGGTAAGATACAGCGAGCCATAGCCAATTCAGCGGTGACAGGCTCGATCAGGAGGGATGGATACACCACACACAAACCCGAAATTAATTAGTCAAATACAGTTAATAATAACCGCTACTAATCGTACGCCGTGCCTCGCCCGCACTTGCTCGAGCTCCTCTCGCGACGAATTTATCCGAACCGGCAATAATAATGATCTCAATGCTGAAGCAGAGACTGTATGAGTTATCAGTTCTTGACGCCGAGCGGCATGATGGGCATGCCACCGTCCTGCGCGGCCACGGGCATGGTGGACTCGAGCTTGCAGTCGAGCGTGGGCAGCAGCGCGGCCTCCTCCACGAGCGCCCTCCCGACGAGGCGCAGCAGCGTCTCCTCCAGCTCGGCGCCGTCGGCCCACGGGTGCACCTCCGCCTGCACGCGCGCGGGGTCCTCGCAGATGAGGTCCCACACGGGGTAGCCCCGCGCGGCATGACGAAGTCCTCGCGCGCCAGCCGCAGCGCCGGGCAGTAGTCGCCGCGGCCGTCGCCCAGGTAGATGACGCGCTTCCTCGCCGTCCCGGCCTCGCGGAGGATGCGGTCGAGCACCTGGCCCTTGCACATGTTGGGCGGGCAGGTGCCGACGCCGCAGCCGTGCGGGGCGGCGTGGTAGGGCCCGATGCGGAGGCGGCCGTCGGCGTCGGCGTGGCTGGGGTTGGTGTTGACCTCGGAGAAGCAGCCGCGGAGGCCGTGGTGCTCCAGGATGGTGTCGATGAAGAAGGCGTTGGCGTCGCTGAGCACGCGCAGGTCGCAGCCGAGCGCGTGCGCCGCCCTGATGGCGGCGGGCACGCGCGGGTCGATGGGCGCGGACCGGAGCGCCTCGGCGACGTCGCCCAGCGTCCTGCCGCGCGCGTGGATCTCCCCCATCATCGTGTCCATGAGCGCGTTCCACGGCATGGTGGGCAGCAGGCGCTCGAACTGCTCCGTGAAGCCGAGGCTGTCGACCACCCAGTTGTCGCTGTCCACGTCGATGATCGTCTTGTCGAAGTCGAACACCACCACGATCCCGGCGGCGGCCATGGGTTTAGGCTGCTGCTGCTGCTGGTGGTGGTTTTCGATCGAGAGGGCAGGCAGGCAGGAGGGTGGCTGGCTGCTCTGATGCTACGATGCTTTGTGTCGTCGTCCTCGGGTTTGTTTGCGGTGGTGGCTGGGGAGTCGCGGTGGAGGCGGGCTTATATACCGGGCGTCGGGGCCGGGGCGCGGGAAGATGCTGGGGGAATATTACAGAGATGCCTAAGAATAGCGAGCCAGACTCGGAGTCGTTCGGTACATCGGCCGCGTCAAGTTTGGCGCCGTGGAGTAGATTCAGCGCGGCGGAGCCGATTCGCGACGCCACTCCCTCCGCGAAACCACGCGTGGCGCGAGCTTCTTCTGGTTTGGTTCGGTCGGGTGGGCGGTGGCGATGCGCGCTGAGCGGGATGCGGCTTCTGGTTTGATGGAAAGGAAAGGCACTAGTCGGCTTCTGGAGAAAGATCCGGAGATGCCCGGCTCCTGCATGGTGGCCAAGGAATATCCGTCTAGAGGAGCGGTGGTTGAGTCACTGGCGCAGTTCCGTATCTGCGGCCACTTCTGGTTCTGCCGAGCCAAGATTTACGTGCCAATCGTTTTTTTTTTCCTGTATGGAAAGAAACTTCTCTGAACTGCGTTTGCCAAAACTGGTCTTGCCCTTATAGTTTTCTTAATTAATAAAGGTTAATATAAAACTGTCCACCTCACGCTGCGTGAACCAAGTGAAAAATACTTGGACGGCTTCCTCTTTCATTTTTTTCCCCCTCTAGTGATCCAGACACGCACGCGCAGAACTGAAGCTAGGTCATTTGGAGTTCTTCACGACAGCAGTCTCTGCTTCGTGGCCAACTTGTGTTCTGCTCCAGGGGAATGCTGTGGTGTCGTGCTTACGGCACAGATTTGAGATTTGGCAGCTCCGGCGCAGGTCATGTGCCACGATTTTTGTCACGTTTCCTGGAGGTGTCCCGTAGCGGATATTCGGCGGATGCGGAGAATCTCCCCCGGAGGTGGCTGCTGGCTGGCTGCTGGGTGCTGGGCGCCAAAGTCGATCAGTTTTGCGGTCCTGCCTGATTGTTCTGAACTTGAACCGTTAGAACGCGGTGTCCTCTGTTTCTCGCCTTCTTTTTCTCCTTCCCCCTTAGTATCTTCGAATCATCATGCTTTGTTTACTTGTTCCTCCGTCAATTTCCGCGTTCTAATTACTTCTCTTTCGGTCCAAATTCGACCAGCTAGCAATATGTTCTTAATCCAGGGAATCAGGGTTATTCGCACTCTGGTGTTATTATATGCTACATGCGTATGCGTGGATCGGTGGATGTCACAGATGAGCGCACCATCTCCATTTGTCTATGTTTGCATGCCAAAAGCTTGAAACATCGCGTCATGTACTCAAGCGGTGGTCGGCTTAGGAAAGTTCCTGATTGTTTCATTATTCCACCCTCAGCAGTTAAGATTCTCGAAACGACGGGAACAAGAAACAGGGGCGTGAATCATGTAACATTATTTTTTAATAAAAACTTTGGTACGAAGGGATATCTTTGTTCATATTGTCTTTCTTCCGAGAGATGAGACGCGTACCTAATATCATTTGGTAATCGTCCTGTCTATTATCATTTGGTAATTGTCCTATTCACTTGTCTTATCAGCCAAGTTTATTATCCTTTAAAACAGTATTTTTCTCTCGCGAAAATCATCAAATCAATCAACTTGCCTTATGAGTCGGCTTATATGACTAGCCAAACAGCTCGAATGCATCTTAAACTAGTTGAAACTTTTTCTACTGTGGAATATTAGATTTTGATCCGATGTCCATACGACAGTTACACACACTGTCATAGAATCGAATTTCATAGTGAGAAAGTGAGGACGAGCAAAATACGCTGCCGCAAGTGACTAGAATTGCTGGTTGTTTAGCCGCTTTCATACCTTTAATAGAGTTCTCGCTGCGTTTGGGACGATGTTACGCATTGTTTCCATTTCTCGTTTGGTAACAAAGTTCCCGGAACCTGGAACAGGACCTTGTTCCATGTTCTAGGCACTGCTAAGATGCCACCTTATCACACCAATGAAGATCATATTCTCATCCAAAGTTAATAAATATGCTGGTTATATACTCCCCTCCTTTAGCTAGTGGCATCCACAATGGATAACAGATGATCCACAATGGATTACAGATGCATCATGTACGATGGTACAAATAAGAGAATGAATGAAATACTGCTAACTTTCATACTATTTTAGTCTAAGGAACCGACACACAAATCTCATTGATTGATTGATTTATTTGAAGCCAAATGGCAGGAGACAAACATCTTATTTGCAGTGCGTCTCTTTCAATCAAAGATTTAGAAACACGATGTGCAATGTGATTAGCGGCATCCGATCAAGTAGATGAATTATCTGCCAAGTTTGGATTACACTGTACACAGAACAGGTTCATATAGAAAAAGGAAAAAGTCTAAATAACCCCCTGAACTATGGGAGGTGGAGTAGTTTGGCCCCTGACCTATGAAACCAGGTATTTAACACTTTAAACTATGTCATTCCGTCTAAAAGACCCCCTGGGCGGTTTAGGAGGCCGGTTTTGGCCGACGTGGCATCCCTCGTGGCAGCCGCGGCCATGGTGGCGCTCAGACCCACCTGTCAGCTCGCCCTGGAATGAAATACGCCTCCCTCCCTTCCCAACTCCGTCTCCTCTCTCTCCAGCGTATGGAAGCAGCAGTCCTGTCGTCCTGAGGCCGGCCGGCGACGGCGGTCGAGCGCACGGAAGCACGCCATGTTCAAGCCGGGCGGCGTGGAGCAAGGCCGCGGGAGCAGCAGCCGGAGCACGGAATCCGGCAGGGGGCCGAGCTGCAGTTCTTCCACGGTGGAGATGCTCGGTAAGGGGCGGCTGGGAATCACGTACCTGGTGACCCTCCAGGCCGGCCCCGTCATCGCCGCGGAAGCGGCGGGCGCAACATGTCGCACGTGCCGCCAGCAGGGACTTCACGCACACCATGCAGCTCCTGGACAAGCTCCGGCACAAGAACGTCGTCGATCTCGTCGCGTGCTTCTACTCCAAGGAGGAGAAGCTTGTCGTGTACGAGCACGTTCCCGGGTGCAGTCTCTTCCAGCTCCTGCATGGAAACAGGGGCGGGGAGGACGCCGTGGCCGTGGCGCGGCTGTCGATCGCAGCAGGGGCATGGCGCTGGGCTGGCGTATCGGACAAGTCGCTGCCGTATTTCCGCCGGCATTGCACGGCAACCTCAAGTCGTCCGCGTGCTCATCTCCTTCTCGGCGGCTCTCAACGGCCACAGCAGCGAAGCAGGCGGTGCGAAGCTGACGGACCACGGCTTCCACCTGCTGCTTCCGCTGCACGCGCACCGGTGCGGCAGCGGCCAAGTGCCCAGAATTCAGCGGCGCCCGCGGCGCGGCTGTGGTCCGCGCCGGCGTGTACTGTCGGTGGTGCTGCTGGAGCGGTGACGGGGAAGGAGTACCACCCGTGGAGGAAAGGCGGCGACCTGTCCCGCCTCTCAGCTCCGCCGCCCGTGCTCCCACGGTCGCCGGCGCAATTCACACGTGGATTTGCTCCACCTCCGCCCAATAAGCTCGCACTGCGGCGTCGCCACGCCCTTGCGTGTCTCATGAAGCTTCAAGCTCACGTCAGCCCTCTTATGCCATCGTCCCCGGCGCCGGTGCCGCCAGCCGCCGTCGTACCATAGCCACCTCGCCGTGGTCAAGCCGCCTGGTCCCTTCGCTGCGCCAGCAGGGAAGGCGCCCGCGTATTACGGCGAGCGCGCGGTGGAAAGCGCCGGGGTGACGGCGCGAGGAACGGCGTAGGCGCACGGCCGCCGCCGCCGCCATCGTTGGTCGCCGGCGGCTCGCAGGCGTTGTTGACGAGCACCTCGACGGGTTCGAGGGAGAGCACGCCCTCGAAGGCCTCCCCGCACGGAGGGGGGGCGCCGGGCGCAGTCCACACGGAGCGCGAATACCTGCGAGGGGCGGCGTTCCTGGAGGCTGCGCTCGCCGAGGTCGCCGCGCGACACGCCGACCCCTGCAGCCGGGTACACGCGGAGAGAGGGAGAGAGAGACGGAAAGGGAGGGCAGGAGGCGTATTTCATCTCAACAGCTGCATGACAGGTGGGGCCAGACGCCACCGTGGCCACAGCTGCCTAGTTGGATGGCCACGTACGCAAAACCACCTGCCCAAACCGCCCCAGGGGCTAAATTAGACGGAATGACATAGTTTAAAGTGTTAAATACCTGGTTTCATAGGTCAGGGGCCAAACTACTCTACCTCTCGTAGTTCAGGGGGTTATTTAGACTTTTTCCTATAGAAAAACAAAAGGAAGTAGTGTGCATGCACTGGAAACCGCGAGATGTGATCGATGCAAAATAAAGTTCACAAGGCTAGATTAACGGCCTCACATGTGCCAGAAGGCCTGTGATCTGATGATGATGTGTCCTCACTGTCTCACCGACAGTTCCAAAGCCTCCACGGCGCTAAACTGACACAGGCAAGGGGATTAATTCACGGATCAGATCAGATGGCAAATTTCGTTCGCATGCAGGGGGCGAAGCTAGCTATACACCCCCCTTTCAATTTGTGTTTGCAAGCACTAGGAGTCTAGCACTAGCAGACACATCTCGATCGGTGATCAGATCAGATTTAGATGCTCCTCATGTGGGTGAGGCCGCGCCGTGCGGCTCGGCTGAGACTTGGAAGCCTCATGTCCACTGAACTTCGCGCGATAGTGCCTGTCCACCGTCGTGGTAAGATTCGCGTCTCTTGTCACTAGTGCCAATCCTCTTGTCACTAGTGCCAATCCGCTAGCTTCTAGCTAGCAGATTTCTCAGTTCTCACGGTGTTGTTATTACCATACACGGTTCAGTAGCTAGCGACGTCCGCTAGTTCCCGAGCTAACCATCGATTTCCGACCACAAAACAGAGACGCCCCGATATTCTTTCTTCCCTGCTTCCCCTGCAGTTAGCGGTGCCTCCGCTGCCATGTCGTCTGTCCACTGCCCACCATCCGCGCCCTGTCGTTCCTAACCACTCGGTAAATCGGTATATCCTTTTTCTCATCTCCTTCGTTATAAATTAGATGCGAATATATAAATCATATATCTGTTGACGTCGAGTTGGGTCATATATCAGCAAACGCTAGCACGCCCAAGGTTACAAACAACCTTGATCATAGCAAGAACATAGCGGATCGACGAAACCGACTCCCGTGTGGTAACTTCCAAATGCCTCCTATAAAAAAAAAAAAAACCGTCGAGAAGGAGAATGGAGAGGTTGCTTAGGGTCAGCAAGGCCACTTATTTCCTCCGTCACATAATTTTGTCACTTTGGATTTATATGCTATAAGTTTAACTCAATTTATATAAAATACATGTGATATTTATATCTTTAAATAATTTTATTGAAAAATTAGATCCGAAGATCTTTCCGATTTACTAATTGATTATTATTATTATTAAAAATAAAAATGGCAACGAATTCTAGGACGGGGAGTAGAATGCTTCTAGATCTCATCGAGAGACTGACCACTATAGCAAAGTAGAGAGAAAGTAGTGCAAAAAGGGATATATGTTGTGTTTCAAACAATTGGAATTTGGAATACTCAACCGATCATGATCAACTCATCTAAAACTCCTATAATCCTAACCCGCACTAGCCTATTTCTCAGCCTCCTGATTGGTTGAGAGCCTAGAGATGACGTCATCGGCTGTATTCGTGTTTCAGCGCCGTCGGGTCGCCTGCTCCGCGTCCGCGTCGCTTCGCATAGGTCTCCGTTTCCCCGCACCGCGTGGCCGCCTGCGTGCGCCTCTCCGTTTCCCGCACCGCGCCGCGGGCCGCCTGCATGCCGGGTGGAGATGGCAGGTACGCTGCTGCAGGGTGAGCCGCATAGGTTCCGGCTCCGCGCCTCTCCGTTTCCCGCCCGCGTTTGCGCCTGAAACTGATCCGTTTCCCGCCCAAGTTTGCACCTGAAACTGATTTGGATTCAATTTTCCCATTGTGCAGCTGCTCTGATTTGGATTCAAGTTTCCCAGTGTGCAACTGCTCAGCAATTTTTGTCGATCTGTGTTCATAGCGGCCGACGTTGTGTTACTACCCCTGGAGTCTTTTGGTATGCTTCTTACTCCATTTAATCTCCTAGATGAAAACTGAAATTAGTAAATTATCCGCATAGTGTGCCTGTCAATAATGCTCTGAATGGACGACGTTCTGGTGGAATTGGACCTCTGTTGTATATAAGCCGGGTCGCTTCATTCTACTCCACCTTCTCTCTTCGTTCTGCGTCATAGGTCAGAAAAGCAGAGCTGTAACCTGCTACATTTTTCTTCGATTAGGCTATCTGCACTGGGTCCGGGAAGCCGTCCGGGGCGCTTTCCGGACGCCAGCTCGGACGGGCGGCCTGCAGCGGCGTCCGGGAAGCCGTCCGGGAGGCAGGCCGCCCGCCATTCCCAGCGTCTTCTGGGCGTCCGGGAAGCGCGGGCGTGGCGCGTGGGGCCCGCCACCCACCAATCCGCGACAGAGAGAGAGGAGGGACGAGGCTGTGCAGCGCCGTCGCCGTCGCCGTCGCCGGAGCAGCCACCATGGGAGGAGGAGGAGGAGGTACGCCGAAGCCTGCTCGCGGCCACTCCCTCGCCCGGCCCGCTCGCCCGCCAGCCCAGCGCGGCAGCTTGGAGAGGCGGAGGAGGCGGCCGCCTTTGGCCGCCTTCTGCCCGGCCCGTGAGCTCCGCCCGTGGGCTGCGCGCCCGAAGCCGGGCCGCTACGGGCGCTCACCTGGGCGGCCTGCGCGAGCGCGCCGCCCAGCAAGCGCCCGAAGCCGTGGCCAGCGCCCCTGCTCGTCTCCGCCATGGCGTCGAGAGGGGGGCGCGAGGGTTGGGGCCTGCTGGAGAGCCTGCCGCCGGCGCCGCGGGCCGCAGCTGAGCGCCGCCGCCGCGCGGAGCTCTGCTGCCGCCGCCGCTGGAGTTGGCCGTGGGACGCGCGGAGCCGCCGCCAATGGCGGAGCTCCACCACTGCGCCGCCGTGGGGCCGCCCGCGAGCTTTCGCCCCGGGCCGGCGGAGCGCCACCACCGGCCTGTCACGGAGATGAGGGAGCCACTGTGAGAATGCCGTCCGCGGGGGCGCCGGCATGGCGGCCAGTTCCTCTGCTCGAGCCACATTTCGCCGAGATGGAGATGGGGAACTCTGATCGGCCGCCTCCGTGCTCGCTAACCCGCCGGCCGCAGACCGAGGCGAGTAGATGGGAGGGAGAGAGAGAGAGAGAGAGAGAGAGAGAGAGAGAGAGAGAATAGGAGGAGGCCGGTGGGATTTAATAAAAAAATCCTAATCAGTGGGCCCCACGTGGATAAAGGATGATGTAGAGTATGGATGGATGCGGAGAAAAGTTGTATAGGGAGAGAATCTTGATGACCGGGATGTATGGAGTATGAAAATAGAGGACGATGAGTGCGGATAGCCTTATGGCCTCATGCTCCAAAATTTTTCCAGGTCTGTTCATGCAATCTTGGGGCTGCAACATTGCTATGGATCTCATAATTGGTGTTTAGTATCATCACATCAGTCTCCTCGAGGTAATATAAACTGTATTTTTTTACCCCCTATTTCACTTGTGTTTTGGTTGATGATTACCGCTTCATAAGTTTTCGCCACCACCCACCCCCCCGGGCGGAATTCACATTGTTTTCATTGATGGTTAGATTCGTTGATGGTTAGATTATGGACACAATTATCTAGAGAAATGGTTTCTGGTGAACATGTTTTTGGTTGGATAGTGTCAGCACAAATGATTCAGTGTTTAGGTAGCAGGTACTGAAATTATTTCCCTATTCTGAGTACAAACAGATACATGGACAGTTAATTGTTCTGATTCTAATTGAGTTGAGACATGGACCTATTCTAATTCTAATTCATTTGTATTCTAATTCTAAGGTCCAAAATACATGGATAGTTAATTGGTCTAATCTAATTGAGTTGATCTTATTCTAATTCAGTTTATATGAACATGGCAGTTGATCTTATTCTATTTCAGTTTTATTTCAGTTTTATGCATTTGGATGGGTCAGGTTGTTGTCGAGGACGCCCTTTTTAGCTACAATTGACTGATTAAATAGATTTAGTAATCATTTGGAGCAATAAGTTACAAAATGAACATATAAGCAACTGCAATTAGGAAATTAAAAAACAGTATGCTTAATTTTCGTATTCAGATGTTCAAACTTATATGTGAACATTTTTGTTGGAGAGTAACTTTGAGGCTTATCTCTTATCTATAAAGGATTCCCTTATTTTTATAGTTAAGCCTCTTATGGTATATTAACCCTATGTATGATGTCTTTTAGATTCTATAATTCCTCAGTTTATTTACCCCGAAACCATAGTAGATGCCACATTGAAGCTCTGGCTGTGAGTACAAAATGCAGTCGGCGCCAACCAACCTAGGTAATTATATGTATATAGTGGTGTTTGATTCATGTAAATATAGAACATAATTTAATAAGAAATGAGAATAACAGATAGTATTTTTTTTTCCTTGTTAATTCCAGGATATATTTTACAGTATGTCATTATTGGAAGGCTGAATAAAGACCATGGTGCTTTTGCTCTCAACCCATAGCAGATTAAACAACACATAGCAAGTGCCCTAACCATAAAGGTTGACCCCCAATACCATAATTCATATACCACCAAACTTCATCATTCAACTTGACAATGGTCATCAGCAAGCACACATTCTCGCAACACACCCATTGTTGCATACCAATTACTTCCTGCTGGAGATTTTGCCATGGTCTAAGGAACATGAAAGCTGCCAGCTTCCATGGATGCCAGGTGTTTGAAAGAGCTATCTCTTATTTATTTAAGTTTAGTGAATATCTATATGTCCAATGCTAAAGCAAATGGCTAATGCAGTGAGTTTTTCTTTCAGCGTATAGCTCAAAAAAACTTCAGACATACTTATTGATCCTTTAACGATATTGCCTCGTTATCTCTAGGAGAAACATAAAAACAGGTACATATCAGCCATGTTGCATTGTAACAATCTATAGTTATTTCCAGTGACATTGTAATCATTAGCTTATTACCTCACTGCAGCATCCATAAAACTGAAGGATACATTTGCATCCATGATCCCAAAAAACTATGACTTACGAGCTCCAGATTTTAGCTATTTGGCCATCACTGAAATTAAAGACTTCTACTATATGAAAGCTAGCATATTTAGAAATTACAAAAAGCCTTCACCTCACTCCAAGATACAAATCATAGTTTCTATCCTACTATACACAAGCAAGTGTCCACTTTATGTGAATATATAAACTCCCTCCAAAGGCCCACCAAAGAATTGAATCAATGCCACATGTTCATGGTTTTGCCCTTGACCTGAAAAATGCGGATATGGCATTTGAAAAAGTTATACAACACTTGGACTGCTCTGCAACAAACATGTGCACAGACATTGGAGATCCAATAGACCTAGTGTTGGTATATTTAATGCACACAGAATAATCAAAGAGATAAATCCGCAAGCGCACGGATACCGCTGTAGCTTTCACCTAAGAGTATTCCAAGGTATCGAATTTCCACGAGGAACGCCAAGTGATCTAGTAAATGCATCAAGAACGTCCCAAGGATAGATAAAGTGAATGTTTTTGGTGGGTAGAGAGGGGCTATCTAAGGTGATCTAGATAACTAAGAATCAAACTTACGATACTTGTCTACTTTGAAGCAACAAGTACCTTTCCAACTCTCGAATAAGACTGGGAAGAAGGTAGTTGGGGAAGGATGCCAAAAGCTCTACGAGACACCAACTCCGACGTGGTGGAATACGAAGACCAACAAAGCTGTCACCTCTGAAGGCTACCACAACTAACCGTAGGAATTGGGCGCAAACTCAGGTAAACCCTAGCCTAGACACCAACAAAGCTCTCTCTCTCTCGCCAGAAAGCAGCTGCGGCGGCGCCACCGCGAGGCTCTCGCCGTCGTCCAGCGCGTTCCACCGCCCCGGGGCCATCACCACCCGCCCGAACCTCGCCCCACAGCTTCAAGCCGCCCTCCTCCACACCGCCACCACACCCGTCGCGCCAACCAAGCCGAGGTGAGGGCGCATTGCGCCATCCGCCGTTGCGCCATGGCCAGCCTCGGGAGCTCTGCGCCGCCCAGCGTTCCCGTCTCCATCCCCTTTCTTCCTCCCCCATTCCGCGCGCACCGTAGCCGCCAAGCCTCGAATCGAACCCCCGCGCTCAATTGGGGCAATGCGCACCTATCCACCACCGCACCATGAGCTCCCAGATTCTTACGCGCCGTGTCACCACGCCCCGGCGGCCGAGAGCTCCGACGCTCAACCCCGCACCCAAACCCTAGGTCTAGCTTCGCCTTGCACTCGCACACACGATGCGCTCCTCACCGGAGCCAACCGGCGCCGAGAGGCGGCCACCGCCCTCCCGCGCCGAGCCGTCGTGCCGCCATCACCGCCGCCGTTGTAGCTAGGGTTCCGCAGCGGCCAGCGCCGAGCACGTCACCGTTGCGCCGTTCATGGTGGAGCACGCCGGTTGCCGATTTGCGCCCGGTGAGCTCGTCGCCCGGTGAGCTAGCGCCGCCCGAGCACCGGCTCCCGCCTCGGCCTGACCAGTGGGGCCATGGACCCGAGGGCCCGGCCGTCAATGGCTCGTCCACTAGACCGAGTCCATGGACCGGCTAGGGTTCGGTTTTTTTTCTTTAAAAGAATTTCTAGAAAATATGTTTAAATGTTTGTAAATTCATAGCTGGTGCAAATGGAGTCCAAAATTGATGATTCTTGTTTTGTTGGATTCCCTGGTGAATAGATCTATCTAGTAAAAAATATGAAATGCAACTTTTGAGATACTTTTCTGTATAGATTTATTTAATTGCTTAAAAGGTTGAAATCTGGTTAATTGCATAGTAATTTGTAGATTGCTCTGAAAAATGTGATTTTGTTAGACTTGTTGTGTGATGTAGATTCTGGGAAAAATATGTATCATGCAGTTCCTGTATAAAAATATTGGAATATGATTTAAATTCAATTCTGGGCTGATTCTTGAATGATTTTTAGTAAATTAAATATGAGGAATTATGCCTTGTTAATTTCTGATGACTGCTCTTGTGCTAAGAAGTTCTAGTTAAAAATATGAAATCTATTGTTTGACACTTTTCACAGTACAAAGTTATTAAATGTGCAATTCTGTCCTGTGGCTTTATCTTTTTGTGTAGGCTGTTGTGCTTGATGAAATGTGATGAAAATTTTATCATGGCCTTGTTATAGCATGATGTAGCTCCTGTAATTTTTGTAGATTTTTCTGGACTGTCTAGACAGAGGTCACAGTTCAAGCCTATTGTTTCACATGAAATGATAAGGCTTTGATTTGATTGCTTTAGTAGGTGCTATATTTATTTTTGAGCACTTTTAGTTATGTTTGAAGTGTTGATCCTGTTGTGCAGCACCATAACTGAAGTGTGATACGTAGCTATGAGTAGTGTTACCTCTTTTTATTCATATGTTGTGAGTATGTGCGTGTGCCTATACACACCCCTCTTCTTTATACACTTCTCTAAGTGTTTAGAGAAGAGATATGTACCTACTCTATCAAATAAATTGTTAATCATCTTCATTCATAAGCATCGCACCTATGCATTCTTTATGTTTATACCGTGCATCGCATCATACAGGTTCGTAGGAGGACCCCCAACTTTCGGAGATCGAGGAGAGTCACTAGGGGAGTTCCAACAGAGGTCCCACCGTAAGAGGACGAGGAAGATCCGCCCGAGTGTCCGAATCACCGCCAAGTGACTTCGAACAAGACAAGCACCGGAGCATCTACTTACATATGCTTTCTAACAGTCTAGTTATGCTTTATGATTGCTGTATTAAGTATAGGAGTTGTGTGCAACTGTTGATGCATTATATCCTTGCTTTACAATTGAATTACCCACCTTGATATACCCCCTCGCTAGTTTAGGGCGAGTATTATGCTTAGCTTGCTTAGACGGTAGAAGTCGGGTGATTTCTGTCATCCGCGAGTATAGGTGGTTACTTATGATTGATGGAAGGCTTATGTTGATATCATCCGGTTGATGACTATGGTTGTGATAAATGGA